>WSYH01002074.1:74546-97251 GCA_036426205.1 Ascaphus truei
GGGTAATAAGTATAAAAGAAATAAGTCCAAAACCAATGTGGCTAAATAAACAGGTAGGGGAGGAAATGGACAAGAAGAGGAAGGTTGTTTAGATCTTTAAGTCAGAAGGGACAGAGACATTGTATCAGAATTATAAGGAATTGTAACAAAAAATTGCAAAAGGGCAATTAATTAGCAAAAATGGATAATGAAAAAAGGATTGCCAATAGAAAGTAAGGTCAACCCTAAAATGTTCTTTAAGTACCTAATAACAAAAAAAAATGAGAAAATAAAATATAGGACCCTTTCAGTGTGAGATGGGTAGGAAGATTATTGGAGATAAGGAAAAAAGCAGAGGTATAAACAAATTCTTTGCCTCGTGTTTACACGCAGGGTAGAAATCAAGTTCAATAGTAGCACACAGGAGGAAGCCCACAACTCCATATTTATGACCAATTGGTTAACTGAGGAAGAAGTTCATAAGCGACTTGAAAAAATTTAAACAAATAAGGCACCTGGCCCCGATTGCATACATCCAAGAGTTCTCAAGGAGTAAGCTCAGTAATAGCAAAACCTTATATTTAATATTCAAGGGAATCCATTTCCACAGGCTCAGTACCACAGATTGGGTAAAGAGAGATGTGGTGCCTATTGTAAAAAGGGAGCTGGATCATACCCGGGGATTACAGACCTGTAATCTGACTTCAATAGTAGGGAAACTACTTGAAGGTTTAATACGGGATAATATTCAGGAAATACCTAATGGAAAACAAAATATTAGTAATAGTGCAGCATGGATTTATGAAGGATAGATCTTGCCAAACTAACCTTATTTGTTTCTTTTTGAGGCAGGTAGGTAAGAAGGAATTTAGACAGGGTAATGCAGTTGATGTGGTCCATTAGATTTTGCAAAGGCTTTTGATACGGTGGGTGTACAAAATAAAAGAAAAATTGGACTCAGTTAATATGATATGCACCTGGATTAATGAAAAATGGTTAAAGGCAGACAACAGGGGTTGTCATAAATGGAACTTTTTCAGGTTGGGCTAAAGTCGTGAGTGGAGTACCCAAGGATCCGTACTGGGACCCTGCTTTAACTTGGTTTTAATGACCTTGAGGTGGGATCCAGAGCAAAGTCTCCATCTTTGCTGATGATACTAAATTGTGTAAGGTAATAAAATAAGAGGGGGGGTGGGTGGTGGGGGCAGGGAGAGGTGTGGATTGTAATTTCTTTCAGAAGGACTTGGAGAGACTGGAAGTGGGCAGGTAAATGGCAAATGAGGTTTAATTACAGATAAATGTAAGGTTATTGGGGGAACCTTGATGGAGAAGGATTTAGGAGTGCTTGTAGAAGCAGGCTTAGCAATAGTGCCCAATGTCATGCAGTAGCTGCAATGGCAAACAAGATGGATCTTGAATCAAAACGGGCAATGGATGGAAGGAAAGTATAGTAAACATAATTATGCCCCTTTACAAAGCATTAGTAAGACCACACCTTGAATATGGAGTACAATTTTGGGGACAACTAATCCTAAGAAAAGACATTATGGAACTAGGAGAGAGTGCAGAGAAGAGCCACCACATTAATAAAGGGGATGACATTCTAACTTATGAAAGAGAGGCTAGCTAAATTAGATTTATTTACATTAGAAAAAGGGGCGTCTCTAAGAGGGGATATGATAACTATATACAAAATATATCAGGGACAATACAAGGAGCTTTCCAAAAGAAACTATATCCCACGGGCAGTACAAAGGACTCGGGGCCATCCCTTAAGTTTGGGGAAAGGAAATTTCACCCAGCAACAAAGGAAAGGGTTCTTACAGTAAGGGCAGTTAAAATGGTGGAATTCATAACCATAGAGATATGTGATGCAGATACAATAGATTTGTTCATAAAAAGTTGGACATCTTTTTAGATGGGAAATGTATACAGGGATATACCAAATAGTATACATGGAAGGATGTGATCCAGGGATTAATCGATTGCCAATTCTTGGAGTCAGGGAGGAATTAATTTTTCCCTAAATGGGGTGTTTTTGGTTGCCTTCCTCTGGATCAATAAGTATAGATTATAGGATAAAGTATCTGTTGTCTAAAATAGCATAGGTTGAACTTGATGGACGGAAGTCTTTTTCAACCTCATCACTATGTAACTATGTAACTATGTATACTATGTATGCCATCGGGGCCAGGTGCATATACTTTACTTACTTTTTGAAGTTGCTTATGAACTTCTTCCTCATTGTTAATTATATGGAGGTTGTGGCTTCCTCATGCAGCACTACTATTGAACTTGATTCTCCTGGTAAACATAGAGGCAAAGAATTTGTTTAATACCTCTGCTTTTCTTATCTCCAATAATCTGCCTACCATCTCACACTGAAAGGGTCCTATATTTTTTATACCCAAGGGTATACACTGATAAAGATGCTTTTTTCTAACAATGTTTTAAAGACTGCACCATTTATCTTCTACATTTCCCTGCAAAAACATCATTCCATTGTATTACTACGATTAGACCTCAGTTTATTAAAATCTGCCTTTGTAAAGTTTAAGGTCTTTGTGAACCCAAGTAATCTGTTTTTTGATAATTTATTCAAATGAGACCATGTTATGATCACTGTTACCCAAATGCTCCAGGACTTGAATATTTGTTATTATCTATGCAGATAAATACAGTAACAGGCAATGAATTTTTTTTAAAACATTTTTGTTTTATTAATTGTATGTTTTGTATTTCTGTTTCTCATTTTGCGTTACAGTATATGTTATGTATTGTAGGGCTTGTTTTATTTAATTTGTGTTTAGGCGTTTGATTTATTTATTGTTGTGTAGTTTAGGTGATGATTTATTTTTTTGTGTGTTTAGGTGCTTGTTTTTTTATTGTTGTATGTTTAGGCACTGTTATGTTTTTTAAGTTACATTGAGCTGCTATAGAGGCTTATCATGCCCATACTATATGAGCATGATGTACCAATGGGCCAATCAATAGGTAGAGGTTGGGGGTAGGTAGTGCCCCAGGGTGGGTGGCGCCGCCGAGTGCATAGTGGGGGAGGGTGGTTCAACCTTTATTTTATAGCGGTTTCTATTGCTAAGGTGATTAAGCGGTCGGGCATTCATTTTATTTTATTATACTGTGCTGCCCATGGAGAACATGGACGCGGATGACAGTGATGAGGATGGCCTTCATCCTAGCCGGTAGTAGAAGTTTTATTTACTTTATGCTGGCTGGATAATGTTTTAATTTGAATGGAAAATGCACTATTATCCAGATCTGGATAATAGTATATTTTTCCCAATACAGTACTGTAAGTTATGGTTGTTGGGGGTAGAGTCCGTGCACATTCATTCCCATTGGGGTTATCTTGCTCCTATTGAGGGATAGGTAACCCACACTGGCAATGAAGTGTGTATGGCTAGTATTGTGTTTTAAGTTTATGTGTGGTAGCAAGGGTGTGTGAAGGTGGTATTTGGCACTGTGTTTATACATACCGGGTGGGTAGCAGGAGGAGTTAAACCCCTTCATTACCTTAGTGGTCTTAACCGCTAAGGTAATGAAGGTGTTAACTCCATCCTGCTACCCCCAGCAAGGCCTAAACACCCACTGCAGGCCAAGTACCATCTTCACCCACCCCACTACCCCAAAATAAACCAGAGCATGGTAGTTAAACCCCTTCATTGCCTTAGTGGTTTGCCACTAAGGTATTGAAAGCTACCGTAAATGTATTTTTATGCATAGGATAGAAGCCGGGGGTCTCCGAAGCTGATATTAATGGTATCAGCTCTCGGAGACTCACCGGGATCAAAGCCAATGCAGGAAAAAATGCATTTTTTTTCCAAATCTGATCTCAGTTCCATAATGCTACCCTAGGACTAGCGAGATGAGGTCTTCGATAAACTCGCAATTCCAGGCTCCGATGGTTTCATCGGAGCTACTAGAATAGCAAATTTTATTGAAATGGCGCTATTTGGATTTTTGCAGCTCCCGCTCGATGTGTTTGAGCAGAAGCAAGAAATCGCAAACAAAAATGCCTTCCCGTACAATTTGGTCAATCATCGAGGCTTTCCCAATAGCAACCTTGCAAATTTTTTCAAGAACTGCTCAAAATCCTCGATAAGATTGTTATCGAAGCTACCAGAATAGGCCCCTAAGAATCTAAATGCCGCCTCTTTTTTTTTCTCCTACTTGTTTATTAGCCATTATGGTTTAGACTTATTCCTTTATATTTATTACACAAGGGTATACACGGATAGGTGTGCTTATAACAATGTTTTTAAAGACTTTAAAGACCATTTATCTTTCCACATTTTTCCTGTACAACATAACCCAAATTATACATTATTACTATATACTGTAGATATTCCTCAGTTTATTAAATCTGCTTCTTAAGTTTAAGTCTTTGTTGAACCCAAGTACTCTGTTCTTTATAATGTATTTCAAATGAGACCATGTTATGACATTGTACCCAAATGGTTCCTGGACTTAAATATTTGTTATTTACTTCTACATTGTTCGATATACCAAATCCAGTATTGACCTTCTCCGGTGGTTTCTTAAAAATTTGGGTCATTTAATGGTGTTACACACCCCCAAAACCTTTTTCCTTTTTTTTGCAATGCTAATCTCATTGCCCCAGTCTTGTCTGGATAATAAAATCATCCATTATGCAAACAGGACCTTGTTTAAAGAGTGGTAAATTGATACTGTACACAAGGACTTTTACTGGAACGGTGCTATTAGTGTAGTGCTCACCACAAACCAGACACGACTGCTAGCTGAGGTAGGGATTGTATAAACAAACCCAAAACCGCTAGGGCGGCAGAGGTTAAATGGTCTGGCAAGCCGGTCAGAGTAGACGTAGAGTAGTCTCAAGACGTTGGTGTGCGTACTCAGGACTTCACTACCTCAGCGGGGTAGAGTTTGTGGGTGAGCATACTGTAAAGTAGCTCCCCCAAACCACGCGGACCGCGACGTTGAGTAGGGAATGCACTACTCCCAAAAACCCCCCGCTTGATGCGTGAAACAGGATGCCATAAGGACTATGAGGCATGGAAGCATTAGAAAGTGAAAAGAGCTAAGGTCGTGGGGCAGGAGAGAAGTACTGAAGACAAAATTGAGAGAGCCATCGGTTGGGGGACCGGGAAGTAGGTGCATGTAATACGGTGCCTAGCTCAGGCGACAGGAACCAAGACAAAAATGCTAGGAACTGAGGATAGGAGAAGTGGTGTAAAAACCGAGGACCAGTAAACAACGCTAGGGCAAGATCGGTTGGAGTAACTGGTTGGAGCCAGGTCAGGAGTGGATAGAGGTAATCAAATAGTCAAGACGGTCTGTGCCGATAGGTCCAGGCGTAGTAGGGACTTTTCCAAATACCAATCAGCGGTAGCAACGTAAAGACGGTCCATACGGATGTGGCTAGAGCATAGCAGGTAACACGGAGAGTCCTGGCACGCCAAGAACAGTGGACTGCACCTGCGAGGCGTCAGAGTCAATAGGAGTGTAAGGATTGCTGTCGACGTCGGAAGTCGGGATTATAAATGCAACCTCACACCCGCGAGGCACTAGGAGGGACATGTTGCAAGCGGGTGGAGTAGAAAGGTAAGTAGTGTTATAGGGACGAGCAACTTGGAAGAAGAGTTGGGTAACTGCCAAGGTTGTGACTAGCGACAGTAGGAGAATGGCGCGCCTCCCCCATCTATTGACACGAATACACCAGGCATAGGGATTAGGAGAAGATGGGGAGTCATACGAAGCAGGGTCAGCAGTAGGAAGAGCAGAAATGTAATCGCAGCACAGCGGATGCGCAGAACGCGTAACAACTACGAGTGTGCGGGGCTTTATAACGCTACATGGGCAAGGGTGTACCATAGACCAGGTAGGCCGGTCAGGGCGAGGTGCGCGACGCCGATCGCATGCACCACTGCACTACACCGCGCATAGCCCGTTATGTGAAGTGGGAACTGAGCCTGTCCCGCACGCATACTGAGATCTAAGGAAGGTAGCCACCCGATCGCGCGCCACTCTCAGAGCGGGGGCGGAGACAGGATGGGGGGGGCGGAGAGGCAGGTTGATCGCACGCGACTGCGCCTCATGAGCAGTGGGAACTGCTGTGGGATCGCAACTCTGAGTCCCAGAGGTGTCAGGATGAGGAGGTGAGTTCCGGCCATCAGGATGGCAAAATCCTTACAGCTATAATATCTTAGATTAGTGACATTAAAATGGTCTGGAAGGAAAATAACACATTAACCCCCACATTAAATCACATTACTAATATTATATATGGGCTTCTGTTCTATATTTATTAAAGAACCCTATGGTAGAAATAACACTAACCCTTTGATGCCTGTAGCTTCCAAGGGTAAACCAGAGCATCAAAGGAGTTAAATTATTAACATTAATACACTACCTACCCCTGTAAACAAACCTACCCCCTTTCCCTTAGACTTATGGCAATAGCCCTATTAGCCAAATGTGGCTAATAAAGCTTCTAGCCATTCAAAATAAAAACAAAAATATGTGTATTAAAAAAAATACATTACAAATAATAAACAAATACATTATAAACCTAAACCCATTGATTGTCACAATGGCCTCTCAAATGGGACCTATATAGCCACATTGGCAAAAATGGTGACCTCTAATAAAAATGGAGCTACTCCCCCCCCCCCTGAATAAAGGCGTACTCATCTTCAGGGCCAAAAATCTCAGTACCAGGTATGCATAATCTGTCCATGATCTTGCCCTATATATTATCCATTATATCATAGTCAAGATGGGTGATGCCAGTCTCGAGTAGGTAATAACAAAACTGCGGTATTTATTGTGGTGTACCACAGTTCTGGTACTAATATGAGGACTTGATGTAGTTCACATCAGTATGACTAAATCTGCGCTAATATAGTCATTGTTGATATTGGTCCCAGTATTTTTATTGGTACGGCTGGTAGAAAAATGCATTATTTGTAGCGGATGCAACATGTGATGTATGGCCATAAAAAATATGTGTTTTTTGTCGATAATACTGTATTTTTGCCTTCAAATAGATTTATGATCCAGGCCTTATGTCTTAAAAGGATAAATCTATATGCCTTCTTGATTTCAGTAATGGCAATCCTATATGTATCTCCCCCTTGATCAACACTATTCCTATGTTTACCTATTTTGTATACCCCAGTATACCTTTCCTTTCTAAAAAACAGGATGTCTAAACGTTTCTTAAATATAGCTATTGCATCTGCCATCACAGTCTTTATTGGTAGTTATTTCCATATGTTAATAACTTCCCTTATGTATAGAACTATTCTTTCTGCTGGGTATTAAACTTCGTGGGTACTTCTGTCATTTCTGACTGTCTATGGATTGATCATTTCCTTGAAAGTTCAAAGTATATTGACCCTGAATATAATTGTAAATAGTTATTATATCCTCTTTTAAATGTCTCGGGTGTAATGTATAATAAAACTAATTTTGCTTGCCTTTCCTCATAGCGAACCTCACCTCTTTACGTGTGGCTGTCTGCTTACTTCTCTCATTTTTCCAAGCCCAGCATTGGTGGAGTGGTGTGTAAAAACTGTTACTCCATAGTCAAGGTGTGGTCATTACTAAGGATTTATAAGCAAATTATGCTTTCTTGCCTTCTATTCTTCATTTTATGAAAGGTAATATTCTATTAGCCTTTGCAGCTACTGTTTGGACATTGAGCACTATAGCGAAGTCTATATCTACAAGCACTCATAAATAATTTCTATCAATGATTGACCTAATTTGTCCTATTTAGTTTGTATGTACGGTTAGCTTGCCTATTCTTGCTCCCCAATGCATAATAATCATCATCTATCTGTATATTAAACTTATAGCCATTTACCTGGCAGGTTTCCAGTTATTTGTTTTAGGAGATGTATTAGCAGCAAAAAGAGAGAAAATAGTGATGCCACTTTAGGTCATTGGTAACGCCTCACCTAAGTAGAGGGGAAGGTACTAAAATGGTGCTAATCTTACTGCAGGGGTGCGCAAACTGGAGTGCACGCCCCCCAGGGGTGCAAGATTTGTAGGGGGGGCGCAGCGGTTGAGAGGCCCCGTGCCCTTCTCCAAGGCATTTTAATATTAAAAATGCTCGGGGGAGGAATGAGGGCGTCCCTTACCTGCTGTCATCCAGGTTTCGGTGACGCATCGCCATGGCAATGCAGCGTCAACATGACGCTGTGGGTCATGGGGACGGGACGTATAGCCTGAGCGATGCGATCAAAGACGCTGTGGGTACATGTGATGTCACGTGACCCGCGACGTCATTTGATGCCGGGTTCTAACCAAGGGGGACGGCGAGAACAGGACGGGGGAACACCGACAAAAACTTTGCGCATTCCTGATCTACTGCAAATCCAAGGGAAGACTAAGAAACTTAATATGAACCGTTTAAAGGGTACAAGAGAGGGGAGTATGATTGATACTTTCAATATATGGAGGCCATTTCAGAGAAGAGAAGTGCTAGAGCAGGAGGTCTGCTCGGCCGTTTGAAATAAATTATCAAAAAACAGATTACTTGGGTTCAACAAAGACTTTAAACTTTAGAAAGGGAGATTTTAATAAACTGAGGTCTAATCTAGTAGTAATACAATGGGATGATGTTTTTGCAGGGAAAAATGTAGACGATAAATGGGCAATCTTTAAAACATTGTTAGAAAAGCACACTTATCAGTGTATACCCTTGGGTAATAAGTATAAAAGAAATAAGTCAAAACCAATGTGGCTAAATAAACAGGTAGGGGAGGAAATGGACAAGAAGAGGAAGGTGTTTAGATTCTTTAAGTCAGAAGGGACAGAGACATTGTATCAGAATTATAAGGAATGTAACAAAAATTGCAAAAGGGCAATTAAATTAGCAAAAATGGATAATGAAAAAAGGATTGCAATAGAAAGTAAGGTCAACCCTAAAATGTTCTTTAAGTACCTTAATAACAAAAAAATGAGAAAATAAAATATAGGACCCTTTCAGTGTGAGATGGGTAGGCAGATTATTGGAGATAAGGAAAAAGCAGAGGTATAAACAAATTCTTTGCCTCTGTGTTTACCAGGGTAGAATCAAGTTCAATAGTAGCACCACAGGAGGAAGCCACAACCTCCATATTAATGACCAATTGGTTAACTGAGGAAGAAGTTCATAAGCGACTTGAAAAAATTTAAACAAATAAGGCACCTGGCCCCGATTGCATACATCCAAGAGTTCTCAAGGAGTTAAGCTCAGTAATAGCAAAACCATTATATTTAATATTCAAGGACTCCATTTCCACAGGCTCAGTACCACAAGATTGGCGTAAAGCAGATGTGGTGCCTATTGTTAAAAAGGGAGCTGGATCATACCCGGGGAATTACAGACCTGTAATCCTGACTTCAATAGTAGGGAAACTACTTGAAGGTTTAATACGGGATAATATTCAGGAATACCTAATGGAAAACAAAATTATTAGTAATAGTCAGCATGGATTTATGAAGGATAGATCTTGCCAAACTAACCTTATTTGTTTCTTTGAGGAGGTAAGAAGGAATTTAGACCAGGGTAATGCAGTTGATGTGGTCCACTTAGATTTTGCAAAGGCTTTTGATACGGTTGGTGTACAAAATAAAGAAAATTGGACTCAGTAATAATATATGCACCTGGATTGAAAACTGGTTAAAGGACAGACAACAGAGGGTTGTCATAAATGGAACTTTTTCAGGTTGGGCTAAAGTCGTGAGTGGAGTACCTCAAGGATCCGTACTGGGACCCCTGCTTTTTAACTTGTTTATTAATGACCTTGAGGTTGGGATCCAGAGCAAAGTCTCCATCTTTGCTGATGATACTAAATTGTGTAAGGTAATAAAATCAGAGCAGGATGTAATTTCTCTTCAGAAGGACTTGGAGAGACTGGAAACGTGGGCAGGTAAATGGCAAATGAGGTTTAATACAGATAAATGTAAGGTTATTGGGGGAATCCTTGATGGAGAAGGATTTAGGAGTGCTTGTAGACAGCAGGCTTAGCAATAGTGCCCAATGTCATGCAGTAGCTGCAATGGCAAACAAGATCTTATCTTGCATCAAACGGGCAATGGATGGAAGGGAAGTAAACATAATTATGCCCCTTTACAAAGCATTAGTAAGACCACACCTTGAATATGGAGTACAATTTTGGGCACTAATCCTAAGAAAAGACATTATGGAACTAGAGAGAGTGCAGAGAAGAGCCACCACATTAATAAAGGGGATGGACATTCTAACTTATGAAGAGAGGCTAGCTAAATTAGATTTATTTACATTAGAAAAGGGGCGTCTAAGAGGGGATATGATAACTATATACAAATATATTCAGGGACAATACAAGGAGCTTTCAAAAGAACTATTTATCCCACGGGCAGTACAAAGGACTCGGGGCCATCCCTTAAGTTTGGAGGAAAGGAAATTTCACCAGCAACAAAGGAAAGGGTTCTTTACAGTAAGGGCAGTTAAAATGTGGAATTCATTAACCATAGAGACTGTGATGGCAGATACAATAGATTTGTTCATAAAAAGGTTGGACATCTTTTTAGATGGGAAATGTATACAGGGATATACCAAATAAGTATACATGGGAAGGATGTTGATCCAGGGATTAATCCGATTGCCAATTCTTGGAGTCAGGAAGGAATTAATTTTTCCCCTAAATGGGGGTTTTTGTTTGCCTTCCTCTGGATCAATAAGTATAGATATAGGATAAAGTATCTGTTGTCTAAATATAGCATAGGTTGAACTTGATGGACGGAAGTCTTTTTTCAACCTCATCTACTATGTAACTATGTAACTATGTATCTATGTATGCCATCGGGGCCAGGTGCATTATTTACTTTACTTTTTTGAAGTTGCTTATGAACTTCTTCCTCATTGTTCATTAATATGGAGGTTGTGGCTTCCTCCTGCAGCACTACTATTGAACTTGATTCTTCCCTGGTAAACATAGAGGCAAAGAATTTGTTTAATACCTCTGCTTTTTCTTTATCTCCAATAATCTGCCTACCCATCTCACACTGAAAGGGTCCTATATTTTCTTATTACCCAAGGGTATACACTGATAAAGATGCTTTTCTAACAATGTTTTAAAGACTGCCCATTTATCTTCTACATTTTCCCTGCAAAAACATCATTCCATTGTATTACTACTAGATTAGACCTCAGTTTATTAAAATCTGCCTTTGTAAAGTTTAAGGTCTTTGTTGAACCCAAGTAATCTGTTTTTTGATAATTTATTTCAAATGAGACCATGTTATGATCACTGTTACCCAAATGCTCCAGGACTTGAATATTTGTTATTACTTCTATGCAGATAAATACAGTAACAGGCAATGAATTTTTTTTAAAACATTTTTGTTTTTATTAATTGTTATGTTTTGTATTTCTGTTTCTCATTTTGCGTTACAGTATATGTTATGTATTTGTAGGGCTTGTTTTTATTTAATTTTTGTGTTTAGGCGTTTGATTTATTTTATTGTTGTGTAGTTTAGGTGATTGATTTATTTAATTCTTGTGTTGTTTAGGTGCTTGTTTTTTTATTGTTGTATTGTTTAGGCACTGTTATTGTTTTTTTAAGTTACATTGACTGCTATAGAGGCTTATCATGCCCATACTATATGAGCATGATGTACCACTGGGCCAATCAATAGGTAGAGGTTGGGGGTAGTTGCCCCAGGGTGGGTGGGCCGCCCGAGTGCATAGTGGGGGAGGGTGGTTCAACCCTTTATTTCTATAGCGGTTTCTAATTGCTAAGGTGATTAAGCGGTTCGGGGCCATTCATTTTTATTTTTATTATACTGTTGCTGCCCATGGAGAACATGGACGCGGATGACAGTGATGAGGATGGCCTTCATCCTAGCAGGGGTAAGTAGAAGTTTTATTTACTTTATGCTGGCTGGATAATGTTTTAATTTGAATGGGAAAATGCACTATTATCCAGATCTGGATAATAGTCATTTTTCCCAATACAGTACTGTAATGTTATGGTTGTTGGGGGTAGAGTCGGTGCACATTCATTCCCATTGGGGTTATCTTTGCTCCTATTGAGGGCATAGGTAACCACACTGGCAATGAATAGGTGTATTGGCTAGTATTGTGTTTTAATGTTTATTGTGGGTAGCAAGGGTGTGTGAAGGTGGTATTTGGCACTGTGTTTATACCTACCGGGTGGGTAGCAGGAGGAGTTAACCCCTTCATTACCTTAGTGGTCTTAACCGCTAAGGTAATGAAGGTGTTAACTCCTCCTGCTACCCCCCAGCAAGGCCTAAACACCCACTGCAGGCCAAGTACCATCTTCACCCACCCCCACTACCCAAAATAAACCAGACACTGGTAGTTAAACCCCTTCATTGCCTTAGTGGTTTGCCACTAAGGTATTGAAGCTACCTGTAAATGTATTTTTATTGCATAGGATAGAAGCCGGGGGTCTCCGAAGCTGATATTAATGTGTATCAGCTCCGGAGACTCCCGGGATCAATCCAATGCAGGAAAAATGCATTTTTTTTCCAAATCCTGATCTCAGTTCCATATCGCTACCCTAGGACTAGCGAGATGAGGTCTTCGATAAACTCGCAATTCCAGAGCTCCGATGGTTTCATCGGAGCTACTAGAATAGCAAAATTTTATTGAAATGGCGCTATTTGGATTTTTGCAGCTCCCGCTCGATGTGTTTGAGCAGAAGCAAGAAATCGCAAACAAAAATGCCTTCCCGTACAATTTGGTCAACTCATCGAGGCTTTCCCAATAGCAACCTTGCAAATTTTTTCAAGAACTGCTCAAAATCCTCGATAAGATTGTTATCGAAGCTACCAGAATAGGCCCCTAAGAATCTAAATGCCTGCCTCTTTTTTTTTCTCCTACTTGTTTATTTAGCCATATTGGTTTAGACTTATTCCTTTTATATTTATTACACAAGGGTATACACGGATAGGTGTGCTTTTCTAACAATGTTTTAAAGACTTTAAAGACCATTTATCTTTCACATTTTTCCCTGTACAACATAACCCAAATTTATACTTATTATACTTATACTGTAGATTATTCCTCAGTTTATTAAAATCTGCTTTTCTTAAGTTTAAAGTCTTTGTTGAACCCAAGTAATCTGTTCTTTATAATGTATTTCAAATGAGACCATGTTATGATCATTGTTACCCAAATGTTCCTGGACTTAAATATTTGTTATTACTTCTACATTGTTCGATATTACCAAATCCAGTATTGACCTTCTCCTGGTTGGTTTCTTAAAAATTTGGGTCATTTAATTGGTGTTAAGCACCCCCCAAAACCTGTTTCCTTTTTTTGCAATGCTAATCTCATTGCCCCAGTCTATGTCTGGATAATTAAAATCATCCATTATGCAAACAGGACCTTGTTTAAAGATGTGGTAAATTGAGTACTGTACACAAGGACTTTTACTGGAACTGGTGCTTATGTAATGTGTAGCTCACCACAAACCAGACACGACTGCTAGGCTGAGGTAGGGAATTGTATAAACACCAACCCAAAACCGCTAGGGCGAGCCTAGAGTGTAGAATGGTCTGGCAAGCCGGGTCAGGAGTATAGAAGGTAGAGTAGTCTCAAGACGTTGGTGTGCGTGCTCAGGACTCTTCCTACCTCAGCGGGGTAGACGTTTGTGTGGCTGAGCATACTGTAACACGTAGCTCACCCCAAACCAGACGCGACCGCGAGGTTGAGGTAGGGAATTGTATAAATGCCAACCCACAACCGCGAGGGCACGCCTAGAGTGTAGAATGGTTTTGCAAGCTGGGTCAGGAGTATAGAAGGTAGAGTAGTCGTTATACTTGCCGGGTCTGGATTGGAGAGTAGCAGATCGTTGGGGTACTTTGCCAAGGTCAGGAGTGGAGAGTAGTCATTGACTATAGCCGAAGTCAGGAGTAGGGATTAGAGAGATGCGGAGTCCAGATACGAAGCAGGGGTCAGGCAGTGGCAGGAAGCAGCAAGGTACAAGTCAGGATTGCAGCAAGGCACAAGGCAGGCTTGCAGCAAGGCACAGCGTCACATAAGGTTATGCTCAGCGATGTGTGTCTGGGCTGAGTAGGTATATAAAGAAGCTTTCCTCCAATGGGAAGTGGGGCGGAACAAGAAGGGACGAAATGATAGCTGCTGGGTCGCGCAGGTGCGCCCTATTATGCAGCCCGATCAGGTCTGGGGGTGGAGCTTCATCCCGTACGCGTAACCGGCGTCAGGGGGTGGCGACCCGATCGTGCACCACTCACACACCGCGCATGCCCGTTATGTGAATGGGAACTGAGCCTGTCCCGCACGCATTACTGACGTCAGGAGGTAGCCACCCGATCGCGCGCCACTCTTCAGAGCGGGGGCGGAGACTGGGGGCGGATGCGGAGAGGCAGGTTGATCGCACGTCGACTGCGCACTCATGAGCAGTGGAACTGCTGTGGGATCGCAACTCCTGAGTCCCAGATGTGTCAGGATGAGGAGGTGAGTTCCGGCCATCAGGATGGCAAATCCTTACAGCTTACTAATATCTTAGTTAGTGACATTACAAATGGTCTGGAAGGGAAAATAACACATTAACCCCCACATTACAATCACATTACTAATATTTATATCATGGGCTTCTGTTCTATATATTATTAAAGAACCCTATGGTAGAAATAACACTAACCCCTTTGATGCCTGTAGCTTCCAAGGTGTAAACCAGAGGCATCAAAGGAGTTAATATTAACATTATACTACACTACCTACCCCTGTAACAAACCTACCCCCTTCCCTTTAGACTTATGGCCAATAGCCCTATTAGCCAAATGTGGCTAATAAAGCTTCTAGCCATTCAAATAAAAACAAAAATATGTGTATTAAAAAAAATACATTACAAATAATAAACAAATACATTATAAACCTAAACCCATTGATTGTCACAATGGCCTCTCAACTGGGACCTATATAGCCACATTGGCAAAAATGGTGACCTCTAATAAAAATGGAGCTACTTCCCCCCCCCCCCTGAATAAAGGCAGTACTCATCTTCAGGGCCAAAATCTCTAGTACCAGGTATTGCATATCTTGTCCATGTATCTTGCCCTATATATTATCCATTATATACATAGTCAAGATAGGGCTGATGCCAGTCTCGAGTAGGTAATAACAAACTGCGGTATTTATTGGTGTTACCACAGTTCTGGTAAATATGAGGACTTGATGTATCACATCAGTATGACTAAATCTGCGCTATATAGTCATGTTGATATTGGTCCCAGTATTTTTATTGGTCTTGGTAGAAAAATGCATTATTTGTAGCGGTGCAACATTGATGTATGGCACCATAAAAAATTATGTGTTTTTTTGTCGATAATACTGTATTTTTGCCTTAACATAGATTTATGTATCCAGGCCTATGTCTTAAAAGGATAAATCTATATTCCTTCTTGATTTCAGTAATGGCAATCCTATACTGTATCTCCCCCTTGATCAACACTATTCCTATGTTTACCTATTTTGTATACCCCCAGTATACCTTTCCTTTCTAAACAGATGTCTAAACGTTTCTTAAATATAGCTATTGCATCTGCCATCACAGTCTTTATTGGTAGTTATTTCCATATGTTAATAACTTCCCTTAATGTATAGAACTATTTCCTTTGCTGCTGGTTAAACTTCCTTGTGGTGACTTCTTGTCATTTCTACTGTCTATGGATTGACTCATTTCCTTGAAAGTTCAAAGTATATTGACCCTGAATATAATTGTAAATAGTTATTATATCCTCTTTTAAATGTCTCGGTTGTAATGTAAATAAAACTAATTTTGCTTGCCTTTCCTCATAGCGAACCTCACCTCTTTAGTCACGTGGTGGCTCTTCTCTGCACTTTTTCCAGTTCCATGCCTTTTTTGGTGGAGTGGTGTGTAAAACTGTACTCCATATTCAAGGTGTGGTCTTACTAAGGATTTATAAGCAAAATTATGCTTTCTTGCCTTCTATTCTTCATTTTATGAAAGGTAATATTCTATTAGCCTTTGCAGCTACTGTTTGACATTGAGCACTATAGCGAAGTCTATTATCTACAAGCACTCATAAATAATTATCTATCAATGATTGACCTAATTTTGTCCTATTTAGTTTGTATGTACGGTAGCTTGCCTATTCTTGCTCCCCAAATGCATAATCATACATCTATCTGTATTAAACCTTATATGCCATTTACCTGGCAGGTTTCCAGTTTATTTTTGTTTAGGGAGATGTATTAGCAGCAAAAAGAGAGAAATAGTGATGCCACTTTATAGGTCATTGGTAAGACCTCACCTAGAGTAGAGGGGAAGGCTACTAAAATGGTGCATAATCTACTGCAGGGGTGCGCAAACTGGAGTGCACGCCCCCCAGGGGGTGCAAGATTTGCTAGGGGGGGCGCAGCGGTTAGAGGCCCCGTGCCCTTCTCCAAGGCATTTTAATTAAATGCTCGGGGAGGAATGAGGCGTCCCTTACCTGCTGTCATCCAGGTTTCGGTGACGCATCGCCATGGCAATGCAGCGTCAAATGACGCTGTGGGTCATGGGACGGGACGTATAGCCATGAGCATGCGCATCAAATGACGCTGTGGGGTCATGTGATGTCACGTGACCCGCGACGTCATTTGATGCCGGGTTCTAACCAAGGGGGAGGCGAGAACAGGCACGGGGGAACACGACAAAAACTTTGCGCATTCCTGATCTACTGCATAATGCAAGGGAAGACTAAAGAAACTTAATATGAACCGTTTAAAGGGTACAAGAGAGGGGAGATATGATTGATACTTTCAATTATATGGAGGCACATTTCAGAGAAAGAGAAGTGCTAGAGCAGGAGGTCATGATCCGGAAGCTGGATTAGTCATGATCTGAAGCAGAATTGTGGCAGGCTAAGGGAAACTGTGAGGAAGTACTTCTTCCCAGAAAAGGTGGTGGATAAAGCCACAAAAAAGTACAGATGTATCAGGCTTCATTGTTCACTTTTGTTGGGTTATGATGTTATATTCTGCACCAATACAGTAATTGATTCTTGCATAAACTGTGATATTCTGCATTTTAACGGGATGTGTTGTGTTATCTGGGGGAACAATGATGCTTGCTACATCTTTAGTCAGGTGCTACATGAAATGCAACATTATTAAAAAATTATTGTACAGGAATAAGATAGAAACAGTACCCATGGCAGGTACAATGAAAGGGCACAGTATTGGAGGGGTGCGCAAACTTAGTGGCGCAAGATTTTTCAGTGGGGATGCAGTGGTTGCAAAGGCCCCTCACTCTCCCCCCAAGGCATTTAAATTAATGCTGGGGGATAGCGTGAGGCCTCTGCAACGTCCTTTACCTTGTTTGGCAACGCATCGCCATGGCAATGCTGCGTCAAATGACGCTGTGGGTTCAGGGGATGTCATGTTGCCATGGCAACATGACCCTGCTGTGTAATTGTACGCCGAAGACAAGGTAAGGAGAGGGAAGCGCAGGTAGGGGGGTGCAGCAAGGAAAGTTTGTGCTCCCCTGCAGTATGGGATCCAGTTTTTTCTCTATCATGAATGTCTTTCCAAAATATGTTTCAATTGATTTCAGTAAGTTCTCTGATCTAAGACTGTCTAGTGTGGACAACAGGACCTCAGAATAAGCACTCCATACACTGTATATATATATTTTTTACATATATACATATACATATAAATATACATTTACTGTACATACACATAAACTTTAAATGTATGTATTTCTTTTTGGTCGAAATTGCTATTTCAAGTGCAGGGGAAGGGTGTAGTTATATTTGTAATATGAACAATACCAAAAGATTGAAGCAGTTATTGATTTTGGCGAAGCAGACAGAAACCAGTAGAATGGAAAAGGATAATGTTTATGAAGAATATTTATTTCCCATTACTCATGAGATAACTTGGTTGACACCATTGAAAAAAGCTTTCCCTTTTTATGGTTGCTATTGCAAAGGGTAAGTGGTACATAAGAGAAACTAAAGCATAACTCATCATTGTTTTTCTATATAAATATGGTTAGGAATTGACTGTATGTTACTTCTAAAATGTCAATTTTTGTTAATAAGTGCATTAGGCATGTACATGGAAACAATGTACAATTAAACAGAATGAATGTATTACTAATATTGACTAATATCTCCCTAAAGGGGATAGAGGCAAACTACAGAATGGGAAGTGATTAGTTGAAAGTGGCTTACATTATATTAATCTCCTAAAATTATTTATGTTATCCTGTCACACATTGCCCTCTTTCTTATTTTACAGCACATTAAACAGCAAACATTTCAATCAAACCCAATAGTGGTTTTTTTTCATTTCTCTAAATGTATTACAGGCATACCCCGGTTTAAGTACACTCACTTTAAGTACACTCGCGAGTAAGTACATATCGCCCAATAGGCAAACAGCAGCTCACGCATGCGCCTGTCAGCACTTCCTGAACAGCAATACCGGCTCCCTACCTGTACCGAAGCTGTGCGCAAGCAGGGAGACTATAGAGCCTGTTACACATGCGTTATTTACATCAGTTATGCACGTATATGATGATTGCAGTACAGTACATGCATCGATAAGTGGGGAAAAGGCAGTGCTTCACTTTAAGTACATTTTCGCTTTACATACATGCTCCGGTCCCATTGCGTACGTTAATGCGGGGTATGCCTGTATTGTTCATGCACACTATCCTTTTTTAATATCTAAATATAGTGATAAATTTACAGCATATGAGCCTCTGCTGTAGTTTGTTTCTTTAGAAATACACCAACTAGTTTTTAAGTATATTGTTAAAACAAACAAAATAGCTCTTTCACGCAGTGTTATTGTTTTCCCTATGATTTTGTTAATAGGAACTGCATTTAACATGCTGTGTGATCCGTATGACTTGTTACTCTAGGGTCATAAAAAGTAATTGAAAGCAAATATTAAAAGTCACTTAAGATATTACTATATTATGTGTAAGCAAATGTTGCTAAAAAAAAGGCTGTGTACAAAAAGATGAATATTTATGGAATTATGGAGTCTTCGGCTACATTAAAGCAGAAGTTCTCCTTGGGAGCCCACGTTTTTTTATATGTATAGGAAGAAGTAGGTCTCTATGGCTGAACTACATTAATAGTTCAGCTCCAGGGACCTCCTACTTCCCGAGATACTTTCTGAAGAAGGCGCCATCAGTACTTCATTGCAGTTTAAAACACAGGCCAATAGGAAGCTGTGACTGATGACATTGCGGCTTCCTATTGTTCTGTGTGATGTGGTAAATGTAAACTTCCATTTTGTTTCCAATGGAGGAGACTGTACTGCACCAAAGTAAAATGAACACAGTTCCTCAGACACCCTTGATTCTTATACTTATAGATAGAAACAAAAGAGTGGGAGAGGAAAAATGTGTAGGGGTACCACTCCTTTGAATACAGGATTTAAAACTATCACACAGTACTCAACATTCATTGATCTCTAAAAGTTTTGAAGCATTCACCTACTGTACGTCAGTGCAGTATTAGCATAAGGTCATATTTAGAGATGTTTGTAAAAGTTCAGGAACTTAGCACAATTTGCCTTTTTTGCAAAAACAAATTCATGAAAAGTGGCAATGTTCACATTGAAAAATTGCAGGGTCACATAACACTGATGTGCAGGGGGCATTGTTCATGTGGCCTGGGTTTTGAAATAAAATTATTGATAAAAAATGGTGAAAAAAACAAAGCTTCGATAACATGGCAAAATTGATTGAAAATATTTTTTTTAGCAAGCGTTTAACAAGCACAATTATTATAAGCTGTGCAGGAGCTGAAAAAATGCCCAAACGTGCATTTTTTGCCAGCAACAGCTATTCACAAAGCTCCGAGATGCAAATCGTGGGTTAAACACCTGCATTTCATTCTCACTACCTAAACGGTGGCAAAATGAAAATTGCAATTTATATCTTACAGAGTTTATTTTATTTTTGTTTCTGTTGCTGACCCGCTTTCATTTCAGCTCCGGAGACCCCTGGATTAAATCCTAGGAAAAAATAAATAAATTACAGCCAGCTTCATTACCCTAGTGGCAAACCGCTAAGGTAAAGAAGGGGTTAAATAGCAGCAACTGCTTTGTTGTTGGTAGAGGGGGTGGGTGAAGCTTGTAGTTGCCACAGGATAGGTGTTTAGGCCGCCCAGGAGGCTTACACAAAAAAGGAGGAGGGGGAGAAGGGGGGAGACTAATGATCAACTCAGTCTCCGTATTAGTAGACTAAAGTGATTGATAAATAATAGATATCTGGTGGGTGCCAACTGTGAACTGGGGTGAATAGACTGAAAATAAAATGGAGGGCACAAGATTGTACACTCACAAAGAATTCACTTGGTTGCACACCACCTAAATTAAAACATAACCTTTAATACAAAAAGGGTACTCATAAAACATTTATCACTGTATTGTGTGTATAAACAATAGTTAGAAAATACATGAAGTGAAACGGCTTAACCAGAAAGCTTCCTAATATTAACTGGCTAAATAATGCCTAAATACGGAAGAAACTAGCAAAGTTAGTGATACTATAATACCATCAAAGATAGAGATTAGGTGGCAAAAAAACTCCCTCTTGTAAACCGAATAATATACTATAAACATGTAGTTGTAGCTCAACCATGCAACAAACACTACCGACCAACTTTATTCTTACTTGGCTAGCTCCGCAAATTTCGGAGTATCCCGGTTATCTGCGGTTTTGTGTCGTTTTCTCCCGGGGTATATACCGTTATATCGCGCCCGTGATTTAAGCATTTTATTCCCGCTGGCTGCAATACTGCAATGCCGTGTAAAAATGCACGGGGGCGTTTGCGAGCTGTTGTCTTTGAAGCGCTGCTCTCTCTGCGCAAACATCGGCACATTAAAAATTATTTAAAATACATTTTTATTCATAGTGTACATGTGCAGGGGGTCTCCGGAGCTGAACCGCGTTGGTTTCAGGTCCGGGGACCCCCTGCTCCCCGAGATACAGGCCCCTTTATGAGGTGCCGGTATCCCTCAGCATTTAAAGGTCCCGATCACGTGACCGCGGCCTGTAAACCAAGCAGAGGGATACCGGCACCCCCTAAAGGGGCCTGTATCTCGGGGAGCAGGTGGTCCCCAGACCTAGAAACCAAAACGTTTCTGCTCCAGAGACCCTCTGCACATGTACAGTATAAATAAAACACACACATCAATAAAGAATCGTTCTTTACCTTTGCGGCTATGTCTATGGTAATGAAGCAGCATTTCTGTATTTTTAATAATATTGTACAGTGAGCAGGGGGTTCCCTGAGCCAGAAATTAATGCTCATGGGACCCCTGCTCCTGCACAATATTATTAAAATACAGAAATGCTGCTTCATTACCATAGCTGATAGCCGCTAAGGCAATGAAGGGGTTGACCCACCGTGCCCGCTTTATTGTGGGTAGCGGGGGTGGGTGAAGGGGGTATTTGGCCCTTGGTGTGAGTATAGGACTTGCGGGGGGGTTGCGGGTGCACTTAACCCCTTCACGGCCGTAGCAGTTAATACTGCACAATATTATTAAAAATACAGAAATGCTGCTTCTTTACCATAGCCGATAGCCGCTAAGGCAATGAAGGGTTAAGGCAGAATAAACAATAAATACATTAAATACATATTTTTAATGTGTGTTTTAAACCTCCCTGCCTTGACTGTAACCTGTGTAAGATCCCCTCCCCCTATTGTGTGTCTTAAACTTCCCTGCCTTGACTGTAATCTATGTAAAAACCCCTCCCCCTATTGTGTCTGCTAAACTTCCCTGCTTTGACTAGTCTGTGTAAGCCCCCCTCCCTCTATTGTGTCGGTTAAATCTCCCTGCCTGTGTTTCTGAGTGCAGTGTACTGTATGTAAATGTGGGGAGGGGGATCCCGTGTAAATAACCACACCCACTACCCACTACCCACAATAAAAAAAATTCACACATAGCTGCAGCACAAAAAATAAATAAACAAATCTAAATAAATAAATAAATAAATGAATATAAATAAATACATTTAAAATACACTTTTATTCATAGTGTACATGTGCAGGGGGTCTCCGGAGCTGAACCGTGTTGGTTTCAGGTCCGGGGACCCCCTGCTCCCCGAGATACAGGCCCCCTAATGTTTCTGTTAAATCTCCCTGCCTTTATTGCTGTGAGTGCAGTGTATGTAAATGTGGGGAGGGGGGGACCCAATGTGCATACTGTGAGGTCTAACCATGCTCACCCCCTACCCACATACCGTTAACCCCCCCTTCCTGGCCATGGCCCCTCTGCTTCTGCAAAACAGACACAAAAATTAAAACATCCAAAGTAATGTCCCCTAACCCCTTAATCACCATAGCGGTTATTAACCGCTACAGTCATTAAGGGGTTAACCCACCCTCACCCACCACTCGGGATGCCTACATACCCTCCCACACAAACCTCCCCCCCCGTGAGGCCTAACCACCCTCACCCAGTACCCACAAGGGAGGCCTACCCACATACCATTGGGGAAACACCCCCCAACCCACCCCCAGTACCCACAATAAAAACAACACAGTGACCCACAATAAACATCATTCTATTTATTAAATACATTACCCACCCCCTGTGCCCCCCCATAAATACAAGATTTATTATTTTACAAACAGGGTTCATAACGCAGCCCCACGCGAGTCCCCGGTGGGCTGGCGGGGCACCTGGACAGACCTACAGGGTACCAGCAGCCCTTTTCAAACAGGT
>WSYH01002075.1:0-79468 GCA_036426205.1 Ascaphus truei
TCCGAGCGTCACGGTAATAATCCGAGCGTCACGGTAATAATCCGAGCATCACAGTAATAATCAGAGAGCAGTTATATTAGTCCAGAACAAAACCAACTAGTTATTAGTCCTTATTACGGAGGAGGCGGCCAGAGACACTTCCGCCGGGTTAAACCCGAGTCACATTCACACTTCAGGGGAAGATTATTTCTGTACATTATTATTCCAGTACAGGGCGACACGTGGTACATAGGGGCAGCCGGACACGTGGTACACAGGGGCAGCCGGACACGTGGTACACAGGGGCAGCCGGACACGTGGTACACAGGGGCAGCCGGACACGTGGTACACAGGGGCAGCCGGACACGTGGTATACAGGGGGACCGGCACAGGAAACACAAGTCACAGATCTGTTTCCTAAAGTATCAGTCGGAATACTGAATCTCTTTCCCAGGACGGCGTGGTCACAGGTACACGGACAATCCCATATATATATATATACATAGCACCTTAACCCTGGCTGTGCTCAAAGCTGTGACCATGCAGCAAGCTTAAGCCTATAGGGAACCATGTTAAAAATGGTTATTGAGGCAAAAAGTGACACTGTGTGCTCATTTGCATGTCATTTCCCAGAATCCCTTGCTGCAGTGGAAGTGCTGTATGCTGGGTGATAATGGGGAAAGGCGGGGTTGCAGAGCTGTCTAAGACATGCAGATGAGCACACAGCTATATTTGTATATAGATATATTGTCTTTCATTCCGTATTAGCAAAGTACTAGGAACGCCTTTCTGCGTTCAGACATCACAGGAAGCCGGACACGCTGCTGGAATCTCGGTGTTTACGTGGGACATCCTGTGGCGTCTTTCTTTGCACTTGTAATCTCTCAGTGAGGTTGTCATATCCTCCCTTAGATCAGTGTCTCCGTGGCCCGAGTAATTAATTATCTCTGCAAAGCCGTGAACAAGTTAACAAGACCTTCCCATTGGTGGGATATAGGGAAAGCACTCAACCAAGCGACATCTACAGACGTGGGAGCCGTGTGTATGAAGCCCGCACTTTCCCCGGCCGTACCTTCAGGGTGTCGTGGAAGAAGACTTTCACAGTGCAGTCCAGCAGGGCCACGGCCACGAGACGGCCGTCAGGGCTGTGACGCACACACAGCACGTCCTCATCCAGCTGTAACACGCGTGTCTGCTTCAAGGAGAGCCGCCGGCTGCAAGGGGGGGCACACGGAGGGAAGGGGTCTGTATCACACCTCACAGGGGGAGCACATGGAGGGAAGGGGTCTGTATCACACCTCACAGGGGGAGCACATGGAGGGAAGGGGTCTGTATCACACCTCACAAGGGGAGCACATGGAGGGAAGGGGTCTGTATCACACCTCACAAGGGGAGGAGTATCACAAGCGCTGAGAGCCTCCTGCACCCCCTGCCCACCACGGACAGAGAACCCCAGTGGTGGACCGCACAGCGACACAAAGGAGCAACGACCAGTCTGTCACCGCTGGGGGACAGCGCCATGTTGCACGGGGTTTCTCCGGTGACAGTGACGGGGAAACGGGACACACAAGGGAACAATATCCCGGGCGCGGTACCTGCTCTGGGCGTCCGTCTCATCGGTAACCAGCTCAAACTCCCAGAACTTCACACACTTATCAGCACTCCCGTGGCAAAGCCCGCTGCAAGGGTGGGGGGGGGGAGGGGGGAGGGAGGGGGAGAAGGGGGACGCGGGGTTGGGGGGGGGGAAGGCGTGGGGGGGTGGGAGGGGGGGAAAGGTTAGCGTTAACACAAACTGCCCCGTAGAGACACTCCCCCCGTATACCGTCTGTAACACACACTCCCCGTACACATCCCCCCGTGTATACAGTATGTAAACACACACGTCACCGTACCACACTCCCCCCGTATTACAGTGTAACACACACTGGCCCGGTACACACTCCCCTGCCGTTACAGGTAACACACACTGCCTGTACACATCCCCAGTATACAGTGTAACACACACTGCCCTGTACACACTCCCCCCGTATACAGTGTAACACACACTGCCCTGTACACACTCCCCCGGAGGGAAACGTTTCGGTGTTTAGTTTGGCCCAGGCGCTTGTGTGTAAACACACACTCCCCCGTACACAATCCCCCCCGTATACAGTGTAACCAACACCACTGCGCCCGTACACACACTCCTCGTATACAGTGTAAAACACACACACCTGCCCCGTCACCGACACCACCCGTATACAGTGTAACACACACTGCCCCGTACACACACCCCCGTATACAGTGTAACACACACTGCCCCGTACACACACCCCCGTATACAGTGTAACACACACACTCCCCGTATACAGTGTAACACACACACTCCCCCGTTAGTAAGGTGAACATCACTCACCCCCCCGGAATACAGTGTGTATACAACACTGCCCCCGCTTAACAGGTAACCACACACTGCCGTATACAGGTAAAACCAAATGCATCCGTATACAGTTGTAAACACGTGCCCACGTATACAGCGTAAACACACACACTCCCAGTATACAGTGTAAACACCACACACTCCCCCCCGTACTTTTACAGTTGTAACAACACTGGCCCCGTAATACAGTTGTATCACACACACTCCCCCGATATACAGTGTGTCACACACACACCTTCACCCCCGTATACAGTGTAAAACACACACGTCCCCCGGGTACGTGAGCGGGGAGTGCTGTGATCGGTGTACTGTGAGCGGGGGCTGTGATATGTGTACGTGAGCGGGGTTGTGGGGGCGCGGAATGGATAGGGGGAATGCGGCGGGGGACGGGGGGGTCGTTTTCTGAATGCGCTGGGGTATGTGATTAGAGGGGGGGGGGTTGGTGAGGTGGGTATGTGAGAGGGGGGGGCGTTAGTGTACTGTGTAGGTGAGAGGGGGGGATTTGATCTGGGTAATGGGGGTGAGGTGTGAGTGAGCGGCGGGGGCTGTGATCTAGGACTGGGGGGGTTGTGTGTGTATGTGAGCGGGGGGGCTGTGATATGGCGTGTGGAATGGGGGGATCATGTGGTATGTGAGCGGGGGAGTGATCTGAGTACTGGGGGTGCTGTGTGTTTATGTGAGTGCGGGGCTGGATCTGAGTACTGGGTTGGCGTGTGTATGTGAGCGGGGTGCGGTGTATGGTGCGGCGGGGGGGGCTGTGATCTGTGTACTGGGGGTGCTGTGTGTATTGTGAGCGGGCGGGGGCTGTGATCTGTGTACTGGGGGTGCTGTGTGTATGTGAGCGGGGGGGCTGTGTCTGAGTACTGGGGGTGCTGGGTGTATGTGAGTGGGGGGGGCTGTGAGTCTGATATGGGGGGGCTGTGTGTGTATGTGAGCGGGGGGGCTGTGATCTGAGTACTGGGGGTGCTGTGTGTCAGTGAGCGGGGTGCTGTGTGTATGTGTGCGGGGGGGGCTGTGATCTGCGACTGGGGGGCTGTGTGCTATAGGGAGAGGGGGGGATGTGTGTATGTTAGAGGCGGGGGGCTGGCTGTTGATCGAGTACTGGGGGTGCGTTTGTTATGTGAGGGGGTGCAGGTGTGTATGGAGCGGGGTGCTGTGTGTATGTGAGCGGGAGCGGTGCCTGTGTGTATGTGAGCGGGGTGCTGTGTGTATGTGAGGGGGGGGCGTGATCTGTGTTACTGGGGGTGCTGGGGGTATGTGCGCGGGTGATGGTGTATGGGAGTGGGGGGCTGTGACTGAGTAATGGGGGTGGTGGGGTGTATGTGAGCGGGGTGCTGTGTGTATGTGTATGTGGGGGGGCTGTGGGGCTTGTATCCGAGTACTGGGGTGCTGTGTGTATGTGCGGCGGGGGGCTGTGTGTTATGTGAGCGGGGGGGCTGGGGGCTTGATCGGATTACTGGGGGTGCTGTGTTGTGATGTGAGGGGGGGCACTGGTGATCTGAGTAATGGGTCAGGGGTGCTGTGTGTATGTGACTGTTGTGTTGGTTGGTTGGCTTTTTTTCTTGTGACTGAGACTGGGGGTGGATTGTTTGTGGTATGTGAGAGGGGTTGCTGTGTGATGTGAGCGGGGGGGGGCTGTGACTGAGTTACGGGGGTGCTGGGTGTATGTGAGGGGATGTGATTCTGAGACTACAGGGGCGCGGGGTGGTGTATGTGAGCGGGGTGCTGTGTGATGTGAGCGGGGGGGCTGTGATCTGAGTACTGGGGGTGCTGTGTGTATGTCAGCGGGGGGGCTGTGTGTATGTGAGGCGGGGAGGCTGTGATATGAGTTGTACTGGGGGTGCTGTGTGTATGTGAGCGGGGGTGCTGTGTGTACGTGAGCGGGGTGCTGGTGTATGTGAGGCGGGGGGGCTGCTGTGTGTATGTGAGCGGGGGTGCTGTGTGTATTGAGCGGGGGGGCTGATCTGTGTACTGGGGGTGCTGTGTGTATGTGAGCGGGGTGCTGTGTGTTGTATGTGAGTGGGGGGGCTGTGATCTGAGTACTGGGGGTGCTGGGTGTATGTGAGCGCGGTGCTGTGTGTATGTGAGGGGGGGGCTGTGATCGAGTACTGGGGTGCTGTGTGTATGTGAGTGGGGGGGCTGTGATCTGAGTACGGGGGTTTGCTGTGTGGTATGTAGCGGGGTGCTTTGTGGTATGATGAGCGGGGGGGCTGTGATCTGAGTACTGGGGGTGCTGTGTGTATGTGAGTGGGGGGGCTGTGATATGATAGTACTTGGGGTGCTGTTGGGTATGTGAGCGGGGTGTCTGTGTGCAGGTCGTGATGCGGGGGGGCTGTGATCTGTGATGGGGACTGCTGCTGTGTATTGTGAGCGGCTGGTGCTGTCGTGTATGGATTCTTGGGGGGCTGATTGATCGGTAGTACTGGGGGTGCTGTGTGTATGTGAGCGGGGTGCGGTGTATGTTGAACGCAGGGGGGCTGGGCTGTGTGATCTGAGTGACGGCGTGGTAGCTGGGTGTATGGAGCGGGGGGGCCTGTTGATCTGTGTACTGGGGGTTGGTGTGTAGTGATGCGGGGTGATGTTGTGTATGTGAGCGGGTGGGGCTGTGATTGAGACTGGTGGTGCTTGGTGTTGTATGATGAGCGGGGGGGCTGTATATGGTACGGGGGTGATGTGTGTATGTGAGCGTGGCGGTGCTGCGTGTAGTGGTGGGGGGCTGTGATTCTGTAGTACGGGGTGCTGGTGTATGTGAGCGGGGTGGGCTGTGATTGGGTACTGGGGGTGCTGTGTATATGTGAGCGGGGGGCTGTGATCTGAGTACTGGGGGTGCTGGTGTATAGGTGAGAGGGGGGGGCTGTGATTCTTGACGTACTGGGGTGCCTGCTGTGTTATGTGAGGGGGGTGGCTTAGTTGATATGAGTACTGGGTGGGGTGCCTTGTGTAGTGAGCGGGGGGGCTGTGATCTGAGTACATGCGGGGTGCGTGTGTGTGTGTATTGTGTGATGAGGTGCGTGGGGAGTGTTTAGGGCTGTGTGTATGATGAGGGTGGGTGAGCTCGTTGTAGTGAGCGGGTGTGCTGTGTGTACGTGAGCGGGGTGCTGTGTGTATTCTTAGTGAGCGGTGGGGCTGTGTCGATAGTGGGTATCTGTGATGAGGGGGTGCTGTGTGATGTGTAGGTGAGCTGGGGGGGCTTGTGTGATCTTGTGTTACGGGGCGTGCTGTGTGTATGTGTGCAGCACGGTTGCGCGCGCGTGATGTGTATAGAGTACTGGGTGGGTGCTGTTTTCTTTGGTGTTATGTGAGGCGGTTGGTGCTGGGGGTGTGTGTGAGAGGGGGGCTTTGTGATCTGAGTCTGGGGGCTGTGTGTATGTGAGCGGGTGTGGCTGTGTTGTATGTGAGCGGGGGGGCTTTTCTGGGGGCGTGTGTGTGCGAGGCTGACCGCAAGAGGCCTGGAATTGTAGTGTGTGTGTGTACGTGAGCGGGGGGGTGTTGTGATTGAGTTACTGCGGTTGGTGCTGTGGGTATGTGAGCGGGGGGGCTGTATCTGAGCTTACTGGGGGTGTGCTATCTTGGGAAAGAGGAGATATTATAATAATTATTGCATATGAGCGCTCCGGACATCCTGGGACCAAGTTGTACCCATGTAGATTGAAACACAGAGCCACGGATGAAAATATTTTCCCCCACGTCAATCGGAGTCCCCGGAACTACTAGAAATTATAACCCATATGCGTACGTAGTTTGGGTCAACGTCAGAACCGGCTGCAGCCCAGAGCCGCGCCGAGATCCAAAATCCGTATCCCCTAGTCTGGCGCCCATGTTCCCCACTGGTAAGGAAGAATAGAATGACAGGTGCCAGCCGCTATTCACACGCCTGGCACGGCGCAGCGCCATTCCGGGCTTGCCTCTGGCACCAACATATGCGTCTCGCTGATCTAGGGAATGGACCACACTGTCATTTATTCCATTGATGTTTGGGCTTCCTTACGGTGCCTAGCAGCGTCCCCGAGGCCAGGTCAAAGAGCTGCAGCTTCCGTGATCGGGGGATAGAGAATGGGGTGTTACTGCTGCGGAGGTAACAATACGGGCGTGCGGTTCTGGGAGTAGCATGGTGGTACTGTTATAGCGCTCATACTACTGTCTGTAGGGCTGGGAGAGCATAGTGGTACGTTACTGTGCGCGCGCTCGGTAACACTACTGTCTGGACGGGCTGGGGAGAGAGTCATAGTGGTACTGTTACTGTCACGGTAACACTACTGTCGTGGGGCTGGGAGAGCCAATAGTGGTAATGTTACTGGCTGCGGGTATATAATACTGTCTGTCGGGGACTGGTGAGAGAATGTTTTGGTACTGTTACTGCTGCGTCGGTTGTAATACTACGTCCGTAGGGCTGGGAGAGCATAGTGGTACTGTTATGCTTACGGTGTAAACACTACTGTCTTGTACGGGCTGGAGTAGAGGCATGTAAGTGGTACTGTTACTGCTACGGGGTGAGAACACTAGCTGTACCTGTACGGGCTGGGAGAGCATAGTTGGTTACTCTTACTGGCTAAGGGTTTTAATGAATACTGTCTGTGTACGGGACTGGGAGATTGGGAGAGCATAGTGGTAATGTTACTGCTGCGGGTAATAATACTTGTTGTACGGCGAGTTACGGGGGGGAGAAGCAGAGTGGTACTGTTTACTGTAGGGTAACCTACGTTCTGTACGGGCTGGGGACGAGCATAGTGGATTGTACTGCTCGAGCGGGTAGACACTACGTCTGTAGGGCTGGGAGTGAGCATGTTGGTATGTTACTGATGCGTGTCGTAATACTACTGTCTGTATCTGGGCTGGAGAGCATAGTGGTACGTTACTGCTACGTGGTAACATACTGGTCTGTACGGGCTGGGGTGTAGCATTAGTGGTGCAGGTTACTGCTCGCGGGTGGTAATATGAAGTCTGTACGGGCTTTTTTTGGGGTGTTTTTTTTTCTCTGTTTTGAGTAGCATAGTTGGGTTACTTGGGTATGTCTGCTTGGGGTAATAAGTTACTTTGTCTGTACGGGCGGGTTTGCGAGCATAGTGTGGTACGTTACTGTCTACGGGGTTAATACACTTATGTCGGTACGGGATGGGGAGCATAGTGGTACTGTTTAATGCTGCGGGCAAACATACTGTCGGATAAGGGCCTGGGGGAGAGCATGTTTGGTCGAGTACTGTTACTGCTTGTAGTTGGTAAAAATACTGTGACTGTGGTGCGGGCTGGGAGAGCATGGTTGTGTACTTTACTGCTTACCCGGAAAATTACTACGTCTGTATCGGGCGGGGAGAGGCATAGTGTTGGTACTGTTACGGCTGCGAAGGTAATAAGAATGTCAGTACGGGTGGATGAGAGAATTAGTGTTTGGTACTGTTACTGCTGTTGGGGGTTGGTCTTTTCGGTAAACACTTACTGTCTTCGTACGGGCTGTGGAGAGGCATGGTGGTATGTTACTGCTTGAGTGGTACATGACGTCGTGGGGCCGCTGGGAGAGCATTAGGTGGTTACGTTATCTGCTTTCACGTCTGTGGTTAAATCAATACTGTCGGTACGGCTGGATTGAGCTAGTTGGGTACTGTTTACTGTCTGCGGTCGTTTAATACTATCTTGTCTGTATGGGCGAGGAGAGCATGTGGTACTGTTACTGTTTTGGTCGGGAACACTTACTTGTTATGTACGCGGCTGGGAGAGCAGTTGGTACTGTTAATGCTGCGTGGTAATACTTACTGTCTGTACGGGCTGGTGAGTAGCATAGGGTACTGTAATGTACGTTGGTTAATCACTAGTGTCTGTACGGGTCCGTGTGGGAGAGCATAGTGGTTTACCTGTTGACTGCTACGGTAGACACTACTGCTGTACGGGGCTGGGAGGCGAGGAGATAGTTGTGGTACTGTTACTGCTACGGGTAACACTACTGTCTGTACGGCTGGTGAGAGCATAGTGGTACTCTTACTGTACGGGTATAAGTACTGTCGGTACGGGCTGTGGAGGGGAGTGAGCATAGTGGTATGTTACGGATGCGGGTAATAATACTGTCTGTAACGGGCTGGAGAGCAGAGTCGGTACTGTTACTGCTACGGTGTAACACTACTGTCTGTACGGGCTGGGAGAGCATGTGGGTATGTTACTGCTGCGTGGTAACACTACTGTCGTACGGGGGCTGGGAGAGCATGTGGGGTACTGTTACTGCTGCGGGTAATACTTACCTGTCTGTATGGGCTGGGAGAGCATCGTGGTACGGTACTGCTACGGTAAACTTACGTTGTTGTAAGGGCTGGGAGAGCATTAAGCATAGTTGGTAAGTTATATGCTTGCTGGGTAATAATACTGTTGTTACGGGCGGGTGAGAGCATATATCTTGGTACTGTTACTGTCTCGCGGGTAATAATACTGTTGGTACGGGATGGGAGAGATAGGGTACTGTTTATGCTTACGGGTTACACTATATGCGTCTGTATACGGGTGGGAGAGCATAGTGGTACTGTACTGCTTGTAGGGTAACCACTACTGTCTGTACGTGGCGTGGGATTGCGAATGTGGTGTTATCTGTTACTGCTTGGTGGTTTAATAATAATGTCTTGGCGGGCTGTGGAGAGCAGTGTTCGGTATGTTATGCTACGGATAATAATATCTGTCTGTACGGTGATGGGGAGAGCATTATGGGACTGTTACTGCTTCGCGTTGGTAATCGGTATCATAATGTACTATTGTCAGTACTGGGCGGGAGAGCATAGGAGCAATGGTACATGTTACTGCTTGTGGTGGTAAACACTACTGTCTGTACGGATGGAGAGCATGGTGGTACTGTTACTGCTGTCTGGGTTTATAAGAATACTTGTCTGTGCGGGCTGGGAGGAGAGCATTGGTATCTGTTACTGCTGTACGGTAACCATGTATTGTGATCGGTGGGCTTGGGAGAGCATAGTGGTGACTGTTACTGGCTGCGGTGTTAATACTATGTCTGTCGGGCTAGTGATAGGAGAGCATGTTCTTCGGGACTTGTTACTGTCTGCGTAGGTAACACTACTGCTGTACGGGGTGTGGATCTATGTGGTACTGTTACTGTGTCGTGGTAATTAATACTGTCTGACGGGCTGGGAGAGCATAGGGTACTTGTTCTGCTTGAGGTGTGGTAACACTACTGGTCTGTACGGTTGCTGGGGAGAGCCATGGGGTGTCTACTGTTAACTGCTTTTGCGGGTAATGATACTGTCTGTAGGGCTGGGACGAGCATAGTAGTTTGGTATCTGTTACTGCTGGGTAATGGTAATACTACTGTCTGTGACGGGCTAGGATGAGTATTGTGGTACTGTTACTGTGCTGGGGAACACTTTACTGTCTGTACGGGCTGGTGAGAGCATTGTGGTACTGTTTACTGCTGGTTGTGTAATACTACTGTCTGTATGGGTTGGAGATGCATTGTGGTTGGTACTGTTATTGTTCACGGGTAATAATTACTGTCTGTACGGGTCGCTGGGAGAGCATAAGTGGTAATGTTTACTTCGAGTCGCGGTAATGATTACGTCTGTCGTGGCGGGATGTGAGAGCATAGTGGTAATGTTACTGCCTGCGTGTTGGTTAATCATACTGTCTGTACGGGCTAGGAAAGCATGTAAGGTGGTACTATTAGCTATGTCGGTAAGACACTGTACTTCGTACGGGCGGGGAGAGCATTAGTGGTATGTTACGGGTAATACTACTTGGGTTCTGTCGGGTAGGAAAGCATTAGTGGTATATGTTACTTGCATACGGGTCGTAATACTACGTCTTACGGGCTAGGAAAAAAGATGCAACTAGACCAGGTACTGTTACTGCTACGGTTAATACTACTGTCGGTACGGTTGATAGGAAGGCATAGTTTGGTACTGTTACTGCCTACGGTATAATACTTACGGTCTAGCGTAAGGGTCTGGGAGAGCATGTGACTGTACTGCTGGATGTGGCGTAATAATACTGTTGTACGGGCTGGGGAGAGCATTAGTGGTACTGTACTGCTTGCGGGGTAATAATACTGTCTGTACGGGCTGGGAGAGCATGTATAGTGGGTACTTGTTACTGCTTCGACGGGTAATCGCACTACTGTCGTGTACGGGCTGGGAGGCATTAGTGGTATGGTTACTTGCGGTGCGGGTCAACATATTAGTACGGCGCTGGCTTTTGAGGGAGATCGTTGGTACTGTTTACTGCTGCGGGTGTGTGAATAATACTGTCTTGTGCGGGCTGGTGATGAGCTATGGTGTACTGTTTAATGCTACGGATATCATATGATATGTTGTCATGTTCGGGCTGGTGACCGTGAGCATAGTTGGTACGTTTATGCTTTGCGGGTTAATCATACTGTCTGTGTACCGGGGCTGTGGAGAGTGCAGGAGTGGTAGTGTTCGGCTGCGGGTTGGGAACATACTGGCTGTACGGGCTGGGAGAGGCATGTGGTACTGTTCCGCTGCGGGAATAATTACCTGTCTGGCGGGGCTGGGAGGAGCATTAGTGGTTACTGTACTGCTTACGGGTAAACATATACTGTATTGTACGTGGCTGGATGAGCGATTAGTTCGGTAATGTTGACTCGGCTGGTGTATAATATATCTTGTCTTAGTGGCCTAGGAGAGACATATTTGGTTTACTGTTACTGCTTGGATTCGTTGGTTTAATACATACTGTTCTGTACGGCTGGGTATGAGCATTGGGGGACTGTTACTATTGAGGTGTTTTCATAATACTGTCTGTAGGGGTCTGTGTTTGATGAGCATACGTGGGTAATGTTACTGCTTACGGGTTAAACACTACTGTTCGTGCAGTAAGGCGCTTGGTTTTGAGCAGAAGTGTGGACTGGTATGCTTGCGGGTAATAATATGGGCCTGTACGGGTTGGAGAGCATTAGTTGGTTACTGTTACTGCATGGGTGTGGTAAACACTACTGTATGTACGGTGATGAGGAGAGCATGTGGGTGGTACTTTCTGTGTACTTGTTTTACTGCTTGCGTGGTCAATACTACTGTCTGTACGGGCGTTGAGAGCCTCGGTCGTGGGCTAAGTGGGTTACTGCTCTGCTGTCTGGTAATGTTGTGGGTGTAATTAATATAGGTTCTGTAAGGGATTGGGAGAGCATGGTGTGGTAATGTTACTGCTGTCCGTGTGGTAATACACTGTGCTGTTATCGGTGGCTGGGAGAGCATAGTGGTTGTACGTGTTACCTGCTTTTTGCGGGTATATAGGTAGCTGTCTCGTACGGGCTAGGAGATGATAGCTGGGTTACTGTGGTATGCCTCTTTTGACGGGTTCTCAATACTACGGTGTCTGACGGGCTGGGAAAGTTCATTGAGTCGCGTATGTTGACTGGCTTACGGGGTAAGATTTTACTGTCTGTTACGGGCTTTAGGACGCATAGTGGTAATTATTTCACTGCTACGGGTAAATACTGTACTGTCTGTACGGGCTGTGGAGAGCATAGTTGCGGTATGTTTATGCTGCGGGGTAATACTATGTCTGTACGGGCTAGGAACGCATAGTGGTACTGTTGACGCCCTACGGGTAATTACTACTGGTTCTGTTTAAGGGTACTTATTTTTTTTTTTGATAAGAATTAGTGGTATGTTACTGCTACGGTTATACTTACTGTCGTACGGGGTAGGGAAAGCATAAGTGTGTTAATGTTACTGCTACGGATTAATACTACTGTCTGTAGCGGGGCTTAGTGAAAGCATTAGTGGTACTGTGTTACTGCTTACGGGTGTACATACTTACTCGTCACTTGGTACCGGGGGTAGGAAAGTCTTAGTGGTACTGTTACTGCTACGTGGTAATACTACTGTCGGTACTGGCTAGGAAAGCATCATAGTGGTACTTGTGTAATGCTTCGAACGGGTAAACTACTGTCTGTACGGGCTAGGAAAGCATAGTGGTACTGTTACTGCCACGGATAATAATACTGTCTGTACGGGCTGGGAAAGCATAGTGGTACTGTTACTGCTACGGGTAATACTACTGTCTGACGGGCTAGGAAAGCATAGTGGTACTGTTACTGCCACGGGTAATACTACTGTCTGTACGGGCTGGGAAAGCATAGTGGTACTGTTACTGCCACGGATAATAATACTGTCTGTACGGGCTAGGAAAGCATAGTGGTACTGTTACTGCTACGGGTAACACTACTGTCTGTACGGGCTAGGAAAGCATAGTGGTACTGTTACTGCCATGGATAATAATACTGTCTGTACGGGCTGGGAAAGCATAGTGGTACTGTTACTGCTACGGGTAATACTACTGACTGACGGGCTAGGAAAGCATAGTGGTACTGTTACTGCCACGGATAATAATACTGTCTGTACGGGCTGGGAAAGCATAGTGGTACTGTTACTGCTAATACTACTGTCTGTACGGGCTGGGAGAGCATAGTGGTACTGTTACTGCTGCGGGTAACACTACTGTCTGTACGGGCTGGGAGAGCATGGTGGTACTGTTACTGCTACGGGTAATACTACTGTCTGTACGGGCTAGGAAAGCATAGTGGTACTGTTACTGCTACGGGTAATACTACTGTCTGTACGGGCTGGGAAAGCATAGTGGTACTGTTACTGCCACGGATAATAATACTGTCTGTACGGGCTAGGAAAGCATAGTGGTACTGTTACTGCTAATACTACTGTCTGTACGGGCTGGGAAAGCATAGTGGTACGGTTACTGCTACGGGTAATACTACTGTCTGTACAGGCTAGGAAAGCATAGTGGTACTGTTACTGCTAATACTACTGTCTGTACGGGCTAGGAAAGCCGAGTGGTACTGTTACTGCTACGGGTAATACTACTGTCTGTACGGGCTAGGAAATCATAGTGGTACTGTTAGTGCTACGGATAATACTACTGTCTGTACGGGCTGCGAAAGCATAGTGGTACTGTTACTGCTACGGGTAATACTACTGTCTGTACGGGCTAGGAAAGCATAGTGGTACTGTTACTGCTACGGGTAATACTACTGTCTGTACGGGCTAGGAGAGCATAGTGGTACTGTTACTGCTACGGGTAATACTACTGTCTGTACGGGCTAGGAAAGCATAGTGGTACTGTTACTGCCACGGATAATAATACTGTCTGTACGGGCTAGGAAAGCATAGTGGTACTATTACTGCCACGGATAATAATACTGTCTGTACGGGCTAGGAAAGCATAGTGGTACTGTTACTGCTACGGGTAATACTACTGTCTGTACGGGCTGGGAGAGCATAGTGGTACTGTTACTGCTACGGGTAATACTACTGTCTGTACGGGTTGGGAGAGCATAGTGGTACTGTTACTGCTACGGATAATACTACTGTCTGTACGGGTTGGGAGAGCATAGTAGTACTGTTACGGATAATACTACTGTCTGTACGGGCTGGGAGAGCATAGTGGTACTGTTACTGCTAATACTACTGTCTGTACGGGCTAGGAAAGCATAGAGGTACTGTTACTGCTAATACTACTGTCTGTACGGGTTGGGAGAGCATAGTAGTACTGTTACTGCTACGGATAATACTACTGTCTGTACAGGCTAGGAAAGTGTGTGTTTTATGAAACACTACTACACAGAGTGTGTTATCTGATATCACTACTACACTGTGTTATAACACACGCAGTGTAGTGTTTCATATAACACACGCAGTGTAGTGTTTCATATAACACACACAGTGTATGTGTTCAATCAACGACAGCGCAGTGTAGTTGTGTTCATATAACACAAAAACGCGGTGTAGCAGTGTTTCTCATGAATAAACACGCGGTGTAAGCAGTGTTCATATAACACTCGCTCGTGTAATACTGTTTGTACTAATAAACACAGGTGTTCCATCAACAGCTGTGTAGTAGTGGTTTCATATAACACACGCGGTGTAGTGTTCCATATCGCGTTAGTGTTCATATAACACAAAAACGCGTGTAGTAGTGTTTTCATAGAACCACGCGTGTATAGTTGTTTTCATATAACATCACCTGCTGTATGTATTACTAAACGCTTTAGTAGTTTCATAAACACGACGCGTTGTGTAGTATGTTCATTATAACAAACGCTGTTATTAACACGTAGTGATATGTATCATATACCACTCTGCGGTTGTATAGGTGTTTTCATATAAACCACACTGCGTGTGTAATAGTGGTTGTCATCATAACCACGCGGTGTAGTAGTGTTTTCATAGTAACACACGCGTGTTGTATTTTTTCATATAACACGTGACAAACACACGCGTGTAGTAGTTTATAAACACACGTGTATTTGATTTCATATAACACACGTCGGTGTAGTAGTGTTTATATAACACACTCGTGGTAGTAGTTTTTCATAACACGCGCGTTCTTAGTGTTTCATATAACACGCCGTGTGTGTAGTGTTTCCCCCCAAAATATACACACACCGGTAGTTATTAGTTGTTCATATACAACACTCGGTTAGTAGTGTTTATAACACACCGGTGTAGTATGTTTTCCTATAAACAACGCGGTGTAGTGAGTGTTTTCATATAACAAACCAGTCGGTGTTAGTGAGTGTTTCATATAACACACGCGGTGTAATAGTTGTTCTATAACACCCGTGTCAAAATAGTGTTCCATATAACACCGCGGTTAGTGTCCTTACGCGGTGTAGAGTTGATTTCTATAACCACCCCGTTTAGGTGTTATATACAGCGTGAGTGTGTTCATACTACACACGCGGTATAGTAGTTTTCATATACACCCTGCGTTGTAGTAGTGTTTCATAGCAACACGCGCGGTGTGTATTGTTCTATATCACACCGTCGTAGAGTAGTGTTTTCATCATAACACGCGCGGTGTGTGTCATAACGAGTCAGTTGTGTTTCAATATAACACACGCGTGTGTCAGTATTGTTTCATATTACACACTCGGTCTATGTGTAATACGACAAGTGTGTGTGTTTTCATATAACACAGTCGGGTGTAGTAGTTTTCATATAACTACCTGCTGATATTAGTGGTGTTTCATAATAACCACAGCGTGTATAGTGTTTCATATACCACGGCGTTTAGTCAGTGTTTCATATTAACACGAGTGTTTATCAAAAGCACGCGGTGTAGTAGTGTTTCATATAACACGCCGCGGTGTAGTGTGTCTCGGTGTGTAGTGTTTTCATATACCCGCGGGTTGTATGTAGTGTTTTCATCATACAAACGCGCGTGATAGTAGTGTTCATTAACACGCGCTAGTGTAGTAGTGTTTTTCATATAACACACTCGGTGTAGTAGTGTTTCATATAACACACCGCGATTTAAGTGTTCTACACCACGCGCTGGTGTAGTAGTGGTTCTAAACACACGCGTGAGTGTGTTTCACATATAACCACACACCGGTGTAGAGTGTTTTCATAAAACGCCGGTGAAGCTAGTGTTTCAATAGAACAACGCGACGTGTAAGATAGGTGATCATATAACACTAGCCTCTGTGTAGTACAGTTTCATATAAACACGCTGCTGTGTAGTTCTATCCGTGTAGTAGTCATATAACACACGCGTCGTTAGTAGTTTTCTCATATAACGCGCGGTGTATGCTGTTTTCATATAACACGCGGTGTAGTAGTGTTTTCATATCACCGCTGCGGTAGTAGTGTTTCATATACAACAGCGCGGTGTATAGTGTTCACTAGAATATAACAACCGCGGTGAGTAGTGTTCATATAACCACGCACGTGTCTAGTTTCGATTAACAAGCGGTGTATCATTCATAGTAACACTCACGTCGTTAGTATGTTTCATATAACCCGCGTGTATATTGTTTCATAATAACCACCGCGTTGTAGTAGTGTTTTCATATAACCACGCGGTGTGTAGTGTGTTCATATAACCAGCGTCGTACAGTAGTGTTTCATAAACACACGCGGCGTAGGTATAGTGGTGTTATCCCGGTTAGTAGTGTTCATAACACGCCGGTGTAGTAGTGTTTTCTATACACGCGCGGTACGTTAGTAGTTTTCATCATAACACGGCGGCTCGTGTATAGTGTGTCTCATATAACACGCTGGGTTATAGGTGGGGGGTTTCATATAACCGCGCTATTTTACACCTCGCTGGTGTAGTAGTGTTTCATATAACACGCGCGGCGTAGTAGTGTTTCATATAACACGCGCGGGTAGTAGTGTTTCATATAACACGCGCGGTGTAGTAGTGTTTCATTATAACACGCGCGGTGTAGTAGTGTTTCATATAACACGCGCGGTGTAGTAGTGGTCATATAACACGCGCGTGTAGTAGTGTTTCCAATTAACACGCGGTTAGTCAGGTTCTAACACGCGGTGTAGTAGGTGTTTCATATACCGCAGCAGCGTGTTAGTTTAGATAACGTGATATTGTTCAACTATAACCACGCTGTGTAAGGTTACTAAGCCCACGTTAAAGTGTTTCATATAACACTCGCAGTTGTATCTGCTTTTCAGTAGTACAACGGCGCAGTAGTAAGTCGTGTTTCCATATCCAACACCGCGGTGTAGTTACGTTTATTAACATGTGAGTACGTCAATTAACACGACGGTTATGTAGTGTTCAATATAACACCCGCGGAGGTATAGGTGTTTTTCAATATAACATCACACGCGTGTATGTAACTTTTTACAATAGAACACACGCGTCTGTAATGTCAAAAAGGGTGATGTATGGTCATCTATAACACACCGGGATAGTAGCGTTTCATTAACACGACGCTGAGTTGATTATTACCGGGGTGGTATAGCTTCATATTATACTACACGCGGTGTATTAGCGTTCATTCTCACTCTAAATGTTCATACACACAGCGCAGGTTTTATAGTGTGTTCATATAAAAGCACGCGGTGTAGTAGCGTTTCATATAACACACGCGGTGTGTAAGATTGTTTATATACCACACGCGGTGTTAGTAGTGATTATTAATTCACACTCGTTGTGTAGATCGTTTCTGATACACACCGTTTAGTAGTTGTTTCATAGTAACACCCGCGGGGTATTAGACAGTTTCATATACACCGCATTCGTGATCAGTGTTTTCATATAACACACGCGTGTAGCTAACTTGTTTCTATAACCACGCGGTTGTAGTAGTGGTTTCATATATAAACCGCTCGTCTTTATTAGCACCGCGTGGTAATAGTTTTTGCAATATAAACACACGCGGTGTAGCTGTGTTCATTATACACACTCGGTGTAAGTAGTGATTTCAGTATAACACACTCGGTGTAGTAGTGTTCATATAACACACGCTGGTGTAGTAGTGTTTCATATAACACACGCGGTGTAGTAGTGTCATATAACACACGCGGTGTAGTAGTGTTTCATATAACACACTCGGTGTAGTAGTGTCATATGAACAACACTCCGGTAGTAGTATTAGTCCACCCCCGGTTTTAATGTTTCATATAACACACCGTGCTAGAGGTTTTCATATACCCCACCGTCGTTTAGTAGTGGTTTTTCATAACACACTCGGTGTAGTAGTGTTTCATATAACCACCGGTGTAGTATTTGTGGTTTCATATAACACTACTCTCGGTCGTAAGTGTTTCATATAACACTACGACACACGTGGTTATCTCTCTACGGGTGTTAGTGCAACCATCGTAGTATTGTTCAACCCGCGATATTGCATAACACCGGAGGGTCATACTAGCGTGTAGTAGTTCATATCCCTCTGTAGAAATCCACACGTATCCCTGCACACATATAAGGGCAGGGACCCCCTGTGTCCGTCACCCAGTGATGGAGGGACAGGTCGGTGTCTTTATGAAATGGTCCTCTTCGGAGACCCTATGAGGACCATCGTCCTGTAGCCTTCATGTCATCGTGTCACCATAGGTGGGAGGAAACCATCACCATAGGCCAAGCAACAACCTGGCCGAAAGTGTGGTTCCCCCCAACAGGACACCACCTGCAAAATCGTGTCCTCTATGCATTATTAGAGGCTGCAGTGTCCCCTTTGTCTCTCCCTTCTGGAAGGACACTGCACAGCCGACTGAGTCCTGTGTGTCTCCCCGAAGGTAACAGGGGAAACAACAACACCTCAATGCTGATGGCTCTAGTGTGTGTTGTCACCGTGGAGGCAGCCGGCCGTAACCGCACCGCTTGCCCGACTCTCTGCCCTCCCCCCCCCGGTTTACAGAGCGTAGTGATACCTAGCCCACTACACACCTTCGTTCTGCCTACGATGACGTGTCTTCCCTCGGACATGACACCCAACCACGAGGAGCACAGCCGTAGTCACAGGGCATTCGATACCTTGCAGCGTGGCCCTGAGGGGGGGGGAAAGGACAGAGCGTCAGGGCGCTCTTCTATGACATCACTTCCTGTCCTGCTTCAATGCCGCATTATAGGAGGGGAGTGAGGGGTTAGCCCAGGCAACAAAATCACATCAAAACCCACCGCACCGAACAAATAAAAACAAAGCTGCCGTTCTCTTCCGAACAAAGCACTCGTGTACTGCACCCCCCGAACCCCTTTTCGCACCCCTTTCCTTGTCATAGTTTAATACCCCTCGCATTGTGTCCCCATGCCTGGCTCTCCGGGGGACCCCGGGTTGAGCTTGCTGCTGCGTGGCACTCGTCAACTAACGGTCGAGTGGGGCGTTACACTATTATACCCTTCACCCGGCCAGTTGATGCGGCACGGTACCGTGTTCCCAAGATTTGACGCTGCTCGCTGAACGCAGACAGCATGGCGATGTTATCGGAGCTGAACGCCACGGTGCTGCCGTCCGCTAGCGTCTGCCCGCCGATGTTGACTTCGGGACTCTTGGGAGCACTGTGTCGTGCGGCGGCGTAGGGGGAAGTGGCCGTGGCATCGAGTGACACTCTCAGCTGTTGTTCTGCCAGTAACACCTTCACTCGTCCCCCTGGCACACGGCGGTCAAAGGGATTGATGGAGAACAGGGAATGGGGAGGGTGTCACCACCTTACAGTGGAGCGTGATGTGCGTGGGGGTTCACCTACAGGGAGCTATGAGGGAGGGTGTGTCACCTACAGGGAGCGAGGAGGGGGGTGTCACCTCGAGGTATGATGTGGGTGTCTCCCTAAAGGGAGCAGAGGAGGGGGTGTTCACCTACAGTCGTGCGGGGTGGGGTGTCACTACAAGGAGTGAGGGGTGGACGTAACGCTCATGTTTGGTGGGGTGACCTAGGGATAGGGAGGGTGAACTACTAGAGATGCGGTGTGGGGGTGTCCTACAGGGAGTGAGTGGGGAGGTAACCTACCAAAGGGAGTAAGGGGGGGGGTAACCTACAGGGATTTTATCGGTGGGTGGGTACACCTACAGGGAGTGGAGGTGGGGTGGGGTTAACCTTACAGGAGTGAGGGGGGGGGGTAACCTCATGGATTGAGGGGTGGTGGGGGGGGTTGTGGGGTGGTGGGTACCTACAGGAGTGTGTGGGGGGTGTCCCCTATTCGAGTGAGGGGGGTGGTGGGGTAACCTACAGTGGTGAGTGGTGAGTGTGGGGGGGGTACCCTACAGTGGTGTAGGGAGTGGGGTAACCTACAGGGTGAGGGTTTGCCACAGACTGGGAGCGAGACTGTGTCTCTACCTGTGACAGGGAGTCTGCTGTCCCCCCCACGTCAGCCGACCATACTTAAGCCACCATGCGTGTCCCCCCGCTCTCACACAGGCCCTGGGGGGGTGGGGGGCAGGGGGGGCGCACAAGACGGCTCCTTACTTGATTTTGGAGGAAGCTTTGATGTTGCTGAGCCTCAGGATTTCATCCTGAAGGGTCCTCTCCACCGCAGGGCCCCCCTGGGCGTCTCCCCCCTGGGCGTCTCCCCCCTGGGCTGCATCCCCCTCACATTTCTGCCTGGAGAAAAAAAACTTTACATTAAAACGGATTTAAAATGTGAATGTAAATAAATAAAAAGCAAAACGCGCTTCCTGACTGTCCCGATCCCTGTAATTGTGCCAAGTGTGAAGCTCTCACTCGGCCCCCGCCGCCCCTCACACTGCACTCACTCGGCCCCGCCACTCACTGCACTCACTCAGCCCCCGCAGCCACGCACTGCACTCACTCACTCACACCTTCACTCCTCAGCCCCCCGTAGCCCTTCCATTGGCACTTACACAACATCCCCCATAGCCCATTCAGACTGTTCAAACTCACAGGGTGGCTCGCACACTGCCTCACATGGTGTCCCCCCTTTGTTCATCACACACTACCCCGGCACACTGCCCACACCAGAGCCGGGGCCACACTCACTCACCCACAGAGCCCCCACACTGCACTCACACACAGAGCCGCACCTTGCACTCACACCAGAGCCCCCGCACACTGCACTCACACCAAAGCCCCGCACATGACTGCACTCACACCAGAGCCCCGCACTGGCCTCACCCAAGAGCCCCGCCACTGCCCCACACACAAGCCCCCGCCCACTGCACTCCACACAGAGCCCCGCACCCTGCACCACACATCCAGATCCCCGCACACTGCACTCACACACATAAAGCCCCGCACACTGCACCACCAACAGAGCCCCCCGCACACTGCACTCACACACAGATCCCCCCTAACACTGCAACTCACACACGAGCCCCGCACACTGCCAACTCACACACAAGCCCCGTCACACTGCACTCACCACAGAGCCGCCCGCACACTGCACTCACAACATACCCCGCACACTGCACTCATCACGACAGAATCCCCTCACACTTTACTCAACACACAGAGCCCCGCACACTGCACATCACACACACGCCCCTGCACTACTGCAACCCACCCACAGAGCCCCCCCTCACACTGCACTCACCCCAGAGCCGAGCCCCGCACACTGCAAACCCTCACCCATAGCCCCGCACACTTCACTCACACACATAGCCCCGCCCACCCCTCACACACAGAGCCCCTCACACTGGCACCTCACACGATCCCCCACACTTGCACTCACACATCCTATCCCCGCCCCACTGCACTCTACACAGTCCCCGCACACTGCTGCACTCACACAGAGCCCCGCACACGGCACTCACACAGATCCCCGCACACTGCACACTCCACGAGCCCCGCACCTGCCCTCACACAGACCCCCCCACACTCCCTCACACAGACCCCTCAACACTCCTCTCCCTCCCCCTCACTCCCACGACTCTCACACTACTTGTCGTTTTTCTTTGCTCTTTTCAGCTTTTCCTCATCTTCTTGCCGCCTCCGCGTCCTCAAACCGCAGAAGACCTCCAGCACGGATCCGTGCCCTCGGGGGATGGGGGTGATGCGCGCTAAATTACATATCTGGAAACTGGCACCCCATGTAACCGGGGATTTCAGCATACACATCATCAGCCCACTGCTAACGTCCAAATACGTGCGTGGTCGGTTCGCATTTCAGGCCGTGGCTACAGCGTAAGTGGCAACTCAACATTCTGCCCCCCCCGCTGCACGCCTTGCGTGCTTGTGGTGGTGTGTGTGAGGGGCGTGGGTGTTTTTGTTGGTACACAAGTTTGGGATTCATCTTGCTGAAACCACGTCCTTCCCCTCCCGCTGATTAGTTATTTTTGTATTTTAGTAAAGCTGCTGATAAACACACCGAATTTCCGGCGGATCAGAGGCACTTTGCCCCCGGTGTCTGCCCATGTTCCCTTCTGCTGTAGAACAACAGAATTATGACGGCGGATCAGAGGCCTTTGCCCCCTTTCTGCCCTTTCCCGAGCTGTGAAAACACAGAATGAACGGGCGGATCAGAGGCAACTTTGCCCCGTTTTCTTCCTTTTCTCTGCCCATTTTCCTTCCCATCTCGCTGAAAACCAGACTACTTGCAAAAAAAAACCCGCCGGAGTCAATGCGCCTTGCCCCCGGTTCGGCCCATTTCCCCCGATCTTCCTAAAAACCACACCAGAATATGACGGCGGATCAGAGGCACTTTTTCCCTCCCCCGTTTCTGCCCCTTCATTCCCGACTGGTCTAGAAACCAGATATGACGGCGGATCAGTGCATCTTGGCCCCCGTTTCTGCCCATTTCCCATCTGCTGAGAAACACAGAATATGACGGCGGATCAGGCACTTTGCCCCTTTTCTTTGCTGCCCATTCCCGATCTGCTGAGAACACCAAAGTTAATTGACGGCGATCTTCCTTTGCCCCCCTTTTCTGCCCATTTCCCGATCTCTGAGAACACAGAATATCGGCGGAGCAGAGCACTTTGCCCCCTTTTCTGCCCATTTCCCTTCCCTGATCTCTGCAGAACACAGAATATGCGGCGGAGCCATGCAGCTTTGCCCCCGTTTCTCTGCCCATTTCCCGATCTTCGCTGAGAACCACAGAATATGACGGCGGACGCAGAGGCACTTTGGCCGCCGCCGTTTTCTGCCATTCCCGTACCCCTGCTGAGAAACACAGCATATCGCGGCGGATGCAGGAGGCCTCTTTGCCCCGCTTTCTGCCCATTTCCCGATCTGTCTGAGAAACCCGAACATGATCGACGGATCGAGAGGCCTTTGCCCCCGTTTCTGGCCATTTCCCGTCTGCTGAGAATCACATAATAACGGCGGAGTAGAGGCCACTTTGCCCCCCTTTCTTTGCCGCATTTCCCATCTTCTGAGAACACAGATACATGACGGCGGATAGAGCACTTTGCCCCGTTTCTGGCCCATTCCCGATCTGCTGAGAAAACACAGAATAGACGGCGGATCAGCCTTTGCCCCCGTTTCTGCCACTTTCCTTCGCATCTGCTAACGAACACCAGATATGAGGGGATCAGGCAACTTGCCCCCGTTTCTGCCCATTTCCCATCTGCTGAGGAAAACACAGAATAGGACAGCGGATCAGGCACTTTGACCGTTTTCCTTTTCTGCCGATTCTCGCTGAGAGAAACACACGAATATGCGGCGAGCAGGGCTTTTGCCCCCGTTTCTGCCCATCTCCCGATCGCTGAGAAACACAGAATACGACGGCGGAGCAGAGCACTTTGCCCCCGTTTGCTGCCCATTTCCCGAACCTGCTGAGAAACACAGAATATTGACGGCGGAGCAGAGGCACTTTGCCCTCCGGTTCTGCCCATTTCCCGACCTTCTGAAAACACAGAATATGCGCGGAGCAGAAGCAGCCATCTTTGGCCCCCGTGTTCTGCCCATTTCCCGATCTGCTGTAAGCCCACGAACCTATTTTATTTTGGAATATATTCTTGTGTAACCGCAAGATGTTTAAATGTCCGTACCGGAAGTGACACCGACCACGTTTTCGCACCGCCTTGTGGTGGGCGGGCTGCACCGTTTCTGCCCATTTCCCATCTGCTGAGAAACACAGAATATGACGGCGGATCAGGCACTTTGCCCCCTTTCTGCCATTTCCCGATCTGCTAAGAACACAGATATGAACGGCGGATCAGGCACTTGCCCCCGTTTTCTGCCCATTCCCGATCGCTGGAAGAAACACAGAATATGACGCGGATCAGGCACTTTGACCGGTTTTGCCATTTCCCGATCTGCTGAAACACAGAATATGACGGCGGAGCGAGGCTTTTGCCCCCCCGTTTCTGCCCATTTCCCTCGATACTGCTGAGAACACAGAATATGACGGCGGAGCAGAGGCACTTTGCCCCCGTTTCTGCCCATTCCCGACCTGCTGAGAAACACAGAATATGACGGCGGAGCAGAGGCACTTTGCCCCCTTTCTGCCCATTTCCCGACCTGCTGAGAAACACAGAATATGACGGCGGAGCAGAGGCACTTTGCCCCCGTTTCTGCCCATTTCCCGATCTGCTGTAAGACCACAGAACCTATTTTATTTTGGATATATTCTTGTGTACCGCAAGCATGTTTAAATTCCCGTACCGGAAGTGACACCCGACGCACGTTTCGCACCAGCCTTGTGGTGGGCGGCACTTCCGGTAGCGGGGCTCCCTGCGCTGGGGGTTTGGACAGCTGTTCTGGCCATGTACTCGGCGCTCTCCTTGATTTAAGTGTCCGGGACTTCCGATATTTTGAACGCTTTGTTGATATTTCCCTCTCCGCAGTGACACGGAGCTGCACAGCGCCTCTAACATCGGACTCAATACTAATATCGCTCTGGGTTCTGAACGATGCCAGGTTCGGGTTGCACGATGTGCATTAACCTTCTAATTATCAGGGTTCAGACGCTTGCTGTACACCTGTGCTCAACCTGACCAGCAGAACAGGGTGAGGACATCCCTGCTTCAGCACAAATGGTGCAATCATTCTAACTGAGCCTCCTGTGCTGAAATAGGGATATCCTGAAAACCTGACCTGTTGGTGGCCCTTGAGGACTGGAGACTGTTTCCACCTTTTACTAGTGTCAGACTCCTACATTACTATAGCAGTGATTCATACTCCAGGTAGGATTAATCGCTGGTTCCTTTACGCCGGCTCCGGGATGCGATGGTTTTTACGCGCGTTTTATCTGTTCCACTCGGTACTTTTTGTTATATTTAATAAAATGAAGTTTTGGGACTTCCCCGTGTTCCCTCGCACTGTGATCGTGTCCTTCCCATCCTTGTGATTGGAGTGGATTGCTTTCTTATATTCCCACTGGCCTAATCATTCCAGTGTATTATTTATAATTATTTACGCTTCAGCCACATATTTTGGGGGTATGAGGTGGGTTTGTCCCACTTAGTTTTTAGATAATTTTTGATTGCTGTGCAGCTAAATACAGAACGATATAGGGGTCCCCTGAGCATGCTGGGAGCCTAAATACAGAACGATATAGGGGTCCCCTGAGCAGCTGGGAGCCAAATACATAACGATATAGGGTCACCCTGAAGCATGCTGGGAGCCTAAATTACAGACGATATAGGGGTCCCCTGAGCCATTGCCTGGGACCCTAATACAGAACGATATAGGGGCCCCTGAGCATGCTGGGAGCCTAAATAGAACGATATAGGGGCCCCTGAGCATGCTGGGAGCCTAAAATACAGAACGATATAGGGGGTCCCCTGAGCATGCTGGGAGCATAATACAGACGATATATAGTGGTCCCTGAGCATGCTGGGAGCCTAAATACAGAACGATATAGGGGTCCCTGTAGATGCTGGGAGCCTAATTACATAAGATATAGGGTCCCCTGAGAATGCTGGGACCCTAAAAGAATACAGACATATGTGGTCCCTGAGCATGCTGGGCCCTAAATTACAGAACGATATAGGGGTCCCCTGAGCATGCTGGGACCCTAAATACATAATGATATAGGGGTCCCCTGAGCATGCTGGGAGCCTAATACAGAACGATATAGGGGTCCCCTGAGCATGCTGGGAGCCTAAATACAGAACGATATAGGGGTCCCCTGAGCATGCTGGGACCCTAAATACAGAACGATATAGGGGTCCCCTGAGCATGCTGGGACCCTAAATACAGAACGATATAGGGGTCCCGAGCATGCTGGGACCCTAAATACAGAACGATATAGGGGTCCCCTGAGCATGCTGGGAGCCTAAATACAGAACGATATAGGGGTCCCCTGAGCATGCTGGGACCCTAAATACATAATGATATAGGGGTCCCCTGAGCATGCTGGGACCCTAAATACATAATGATATAGGGGTCCCCTGAGCATGCTGGGAGCCTAAATACAGAACGATATAGCGGTCCCCTGAGCATGCTGGGAGCCTAAATACATAATGATATAGGGGTCAACTAAGCATGCTGGGACCCTAAATACATAATGATATAGGGATCCCTTGAGCATGCTGGGAGCCTAAATACAGAACGATATAGCGGTCCCCTGAGCATGCTGGGAGCCTGTCATGGGAGAGGGGATTTGGCCCGGGATTAAAGGGGTTACACCCCATTTGGCCACCCCCTACTCTCACCTGGGAAGCAAGGGGTTAACTGGACTGAGGTCCAGTAATGTGTTTTTTTTACCTTGCTTCAGCATCCGACTGTTTATTCCCCTGCATAAATGTAATGTCTCATCCTGGTGTTTGCACTCACACATACACTAGGGTTGATGCGGGAGGGAAGGGGTTAAAGTTAATTCAGTGATTATAGCCCTTTGTTCCCCTTTCCCGCCTTTTCAGGCTCCATTTTGCAGCCTTCCATAGGTCGCCATTGAGACTCCATGCATTCTAATGGCAGAAGTAGCGGTTTTGGACCTGTTTTCCAGCGACGACCAGCAGATGGCGTCCGAGAAGAGGAGCGCGGGTTTCCCATTATAAGTCAATGGGGCCATTGACTTCAATGGAGATTCCTCGACGCCGGCCTCGAGGAACAGGTTGGCAGCCATCCAAACTGCAGACCGCAAAAGCAGATACAATGTCTTTGAAAAGAGTTTAATCACTTCGGTCAAGTTCAATGACAATTGGCGTGGGAATCTTAGGTTCTAGGGCACATGGGAATAAAATTCTTGTTGCCCCTAGCCCCTAAGAACCCCCACACACGACCCCCACTGGGTCCAGGAATGAGGGACCCCCATAAAGGGTTAGCGGAGGAGGGTCGCGCCATTGACTTTAATGGCGGAGCGGAGGTCCCATTGAATCCAATGGCGGCGTGCGCCCATGCATTGTCTATGGCGGCGACGGCCATTGATTCCAATGGGGAAAAGCCACGTGGCGTGAAAACGGCTAAGTGTGAAATGATGAAAAATGTAAGTCCATATCTCCGGTTCCGGAATGACCAGAGGGATGGGATTTGGGTGACATGTAGCCAAGGTTCCGGATTTATGCCCATGACATGGCCATTCCCAGCCCTCTCCAAACAACCAGACGGAGTATGGGCGAATGTAAAGATGTGGTTTTTCCCATAGACTTCAATGGCGGCGGTTTCCCCATTGAAAGTCTATGGCGGGGAACTCCATTGACTGCAACGGCGGAGTTGCTCCATTGAAGCCCATGGCGGCGGAGCCCGTTGTTTTCAATGGGGAAAGAGTTAAAAGCAGAGATTCATTTTTAAAGGGACGAATCCTGCATTTTAAAAATGTTTTAAAGTGCATTTATGCATCTCCGGTTCCGGAGGTCGCAGAGAGTTGAAATTTGGCCACTATGTAGAGTCACTGTAGGCATTAATAACTGGCAATTTTCGACCCACTGAGCCCACCAGAACGGAACCTATTAATATGTGAAGATATTAAACTGTATATGGTATTTTGGATCTGCTCTGAAAATTCAGACCCCATCTGCTATGCTAATAGGTCAGGAAGGGCAGCCGGATGGTTTAGCATAAGCCCTCTGATCAAAGGTTAACCGCCCTGATTGTTTACACTGGGGCCAGGAACAAAGAAGTTGAGTGGTTTGCAAGTGTCCTAGTTCACACTTGCAGGGGAAGAAGAATCCACTTCAAATAGGTTTTGCTAGCCAGCTCGGTGCCTAGGGTTAAAGAAATGGGTTTGAGATGGTATAAAAATGAGGCTCAGCCTATGCTCTATGTCTTTGTGATTTGCTGTATGAACTGCCAGTCCAGATTTGACTGTTTCATCATTTCCATCTTAAGTGTCTATATTTTGTCTGTTATTTGTATATCTCGTGTGTTCGCCTTTTTCAAGGAATAAATTATATTTTATCATATCTCAGCCGTGTTCAGTTCAACCCAGGTATTTTGGAGTATTGTATTGTATGTCTTTATTTATATAGCGCCATTAATGTACATAGGTGTAAATTATATCTTGTCATAAAGTTACCGTGACAGAGCCTAAATACAGAACGATATAGGGGTCCCCAGAGCATGCTGGGAGCCTAAATACATAATGATATAGGGGTCCCCTGAGCATGCTGGGAGCCTAAATACAGAACGATATAGGGGTCCCCAGAGCATGCTGGGAGCCTAAATACATAATGATATAGGGGTCCCCTGAGCATGCTGGGAGCCTAAATACAGAACGATATAGGGGTCCCCTGAGCATGCTGGGAGCCTAATTACATAATGATATAGGGGTCCCCTGAGCATGCTGGGAGCCTAAATACAGAACGATATAGGGGTCCCCTGAGCATGCTGGGAGCCTAAATACAGAACGATATAGGGGTCCCCTGAGCATGCTGGGAGCCCGAGCGTTGCACAGTTATTAATGCATTATTTTGGATTCACTTGAACGGATCAGCAGATAGTACTGTATTACTATAGTGAGTGCTGTATTACTATAGTGAGTGCTGTATTGGAGAATAAGGGGCAGATGTAAGAGGAGAATAAGGGGCAGATGTAAGGGGAGAATAAGGGGCAGATGCAAGGTGAGAATATGGGGCAGATATAAGGTGAGAAGGGGGGCCGATATAAGGTGAGAATAAAGGGCAGATAGAAGGGGGGCAGATAGATGAGAATAAAGGGCAGATAGAAGGTGAGAATAAAGGGCAGATAGAAGGTGAGAATGAGGGGCAGATAGAAGGGGAGAATGAGGGGCAGATAGAAGGGGAGAATGAGGGGCAGATAGAAGGGGAGAATGAGGGGCAGATAGGTGAGGGGGGCACATACATTTAAGAGTGGTATTAACAGAGCACACGGCCGGCCAGAGCGTTATAAACAGGTTAGGTAGGCCCCCTCCTCTCACCCGCCGCTGGTCCCACGCTGCACACCCAAAACGGTACCGCGCATGCGCAGCCTCACACGTGCACAGCCCCCGCCCAGCTCCCTGTAGCGCGCATGCGCAGCCTCGTCCAACTGCTTGCTGGCCAGCCCGACACAGCCTCTGAGTGACCGTGCCGCGCATGCGCACAATGCAGCTGCCTAGCAACAGACTGGCTGTCTCTGCCTCCATCTGTGACGTACAGGTCCCGCGGGCCACGCCCACTCTGGATACGCACCCCGACCTCGCCCATTAATGCGTTTTCCCGTGAACAGGCCCCGCCTGTTCTGTCCTGGCTCCGCCTCCTCGCTCGAGACCCTTTTCCGGTGACGGGTCATGTGACCAGAGACAGAGCACCTGGGAGGCGGCGCCGGGCAGAGGTGAGACCCCCGGACCCCCCCCCCAATATACTGACAGCAAGAGAGACCCCCATAATACTGACAGCAAGGGAGAGAGACCCCCCTAATACTGACAGCAAGAGAGAGAGACCCCCCTAATACTGACAGCAAGAGAGAGAGACCCCCCTAATACTGACAGCAAAGAGGAGAGAGTCCCCCCACAATATGAAGCAAGGGATTTAGGACCCCCCTAATAATGACAGCAAAGAGAGACCCCCCTAATATAGACAGGCAAGAGGAGGACCCCCCTAATACGACAGCAAGAGAGAGACCCCCCAATACTGACAGCAAGAGCGGAGCCCTCATAGAGAAGCTGGAGCCCTCACCGGACCCATACGACGACAGAGACCCCACTACAGAGAGAGAGTTCAGCGACCCCCCAATACTGACAGCAAGGAGAGAGACACCTAATACTTGGCAGCAAGAGAGGAGAAGTCCCCCCCCCTTAATTGGACCGCAAGGAAGACGGGACCCTCCTAATACTGACAGCAAAGAGAGGACCCCCCCTAATACTGGAAAGCAAGAGAGAACCCCTAATACGTGACAGCAAGAGATCCCCCCATAGATACTGACCGCAGGGAGGAGAGACCCACCCAATATGACAGCAAGAGAGACCCCCCAAACTGACAAAGAAGAGTACCCCCCAATTACTAAGCAAGAGAGACACACCATAATACTGCAGCAAGAAGACACCTAAAGAAAGCAGAAGACCACCATAATACTGACAGCAAGAGAGGGGGACCCCCTCCCTAATACGTACAGCAAGGAGAGAGGACCCCCACTATAACTGACTAGCAAGAGGCCATATTGCAGAGAGAGCACCCCCCTCATTAAATAAGCAGAGAGAGGCCCCATAATACGACAGCAAGGGAGAGGAGACCCCTAATACTGACAGCAAGAGAGACCCCATACCGACGCGGGAGAGAGACCTAATACCTGCAGCAAGAACAATAAGCCAGCAGGAGAGAGACACCCTTAATACTGACAGCAAGAGAGACCCCATAATACTAACAGCAAGGGAGAAGAGAGACCCCACTAATACTGACAGCCAAGAGAGACCCCCATAAGATGACAGCAAGGAGAGAGGACCCCCCTAATACAGAGACCCCCCTAATACAGAGACCCCCCCTAATACAGAGGAGACCCCCCCTAATAAAGAGACCCCCCTGAATACAGGAGACCCCCCTAATACAGAGATCCCCCACGCTAATACAGAGACCCCCTAATACGCCCCTAATACAGAGACCCCCTAATTAATACAGTGGACCCCCCCTAATACAGGAGCACTCATAATAATGACCCTGCCACACTAATACTGACGAGCAGAGAGTCCCGCCCCCCAAAGTAACTTCCGCGTAGTAACTGGCAGTGGGTATTACTGGGGGGTAACTTGGATTAATGGATTGTGTTGCTTGTATACTGGGGGTAACGGTGTTGGGAGTGGTAGCAATGCCATTGAGGATACTTGGGGGTAACTTGTAGTAACAGCATGGGGTATACTGGGGAGTGACTTAGTAGTAGAACAGCACTGGATATACTGAGGGGTGTGACTTGGTAGTAATAGCACTGGGTATACTGGGGGGGTGAATTGGTACGTAGTGGGGTTCAACTGGACGTGGTAGCATGGACATGCGGTATACTTGTCGGGGTTAACTTAGTAGTAGTAGTATAACAGTACTGGTGGTACTACTGGGGTGACTTGGTAGTAATGAAACCTGGGTAATACTTGGGGGTGATGGTAGTAATAGCACGCGGGTTTATATACTGGGTGGTAAACGTTGCTGTAGCAATGACTTGGAGTTATACTGAGGGGTAAACTTGTAGAGAACAGTATGGGTTTACTGGGGTGACTTAGGTATGTAATGCACTTGGCTATGATGGGGGGTGACTTGGTAGTAATAGCACTGAGATATGGGGTTACTTGCGTAGTAATAGCACTGGGTATACGGGTTTCTTGGAGTATGTAATAGCATGGGTTATACGGGGGTACTTGGTGTAAAGCACGTGGATACTGGGGGTACTTGGTCGCGACTGGGTAACGGGGTCACTTGGAGTAATACGGGATATGGGGATGGGTATACTGTATGGGGGTAGGTAATGGCATGGGATAATGGGGTTACTTGGTTAGATGAGGAAACTGGGTATATGGTAGAAGATGGGTTATGGCTGGATGTAGTAATGGCACGGGTACTGGGGGTATTGGGTATAATAGCACGAGGACTAATGGGGTTATTGGGTAGTAAAAGCACTGGGTTATACTGAGCGGGTGACTCGGTGGTAAGTAATGAGAACTGGGTATTATAATATCTACGGGGGTGACTGGTAGAAACAGCACTTGGTAGACTGGGGGTTACTTGGTTAGTAACCGCAATGTGTAGACTGGGGTACTTGGTATAGTAATAGCTTGTGATAATGAGGGTACTTGCGTAGGTGTAATGGCAAGAGTCTACTGGGGCCTGGACGTAATCGGCGGGTGTTGGGTTTAGGAAGAGAAATGGGCAAGAAATAAGGAGGGGGAAGGGATCCTTAGTCCTTTCAAGAGAAAGGGGAATAAGGAGGCGGTTGAAGAGCGTAGAGGTTATAGTACCAAGAAGGGCGGAGAAGGGGTGCTTGGGATCCACATGAGGGAAGGTGACAGGGGGTTAAGGGGCAGGGTGTAGAATGGGTGTCCTCGGGTAAGGGTAGATGGGAAAGGGTACTCGACTCGGACGGGTTAATGCGGGTGGTAGGAAAAGAAAGGTGGGATACTTGTGGGTGGGTGAATTTGCGGGAGTGATAGTAATAGAAATGGGGATTACTGGGGAATGACTTGGTATGGAATGGAACTGGGCATATGGGGGTGAATTGGGCTACAACGATAGGTAATGGCCCAATGGTAAATGGAGGTTGAACTTTAGTAGTAATTTTTTCCAACTGTGGTATACTGAGGGTTACTGTGGTATAGTATTATCGAAGGGGTATAATGGGGGGGAATTGCGAGGGTAGAGCTAAAGGGCATGGGTTTAGAATGGTGCTAATGGTAGGAGAACAGAACGGAGAGTAATACTGAGGGGGTGACTGGTAGTAACAGCCAATGGATATGCGGGGGTTAATTGCGGGTTAATTTTAGAATTGGGGATGAAGTGGGGGATGACTTGGGTAGTTGGGTAGTAACTGGAACGGCCGTATACTGGGGGGAGAGTAATGGTAAGTAACGCACTGGGTATACTGAGTGTTACTTGGTGAGGAATAGAACTGGGTATAATGGGGGTGATTGAGTAGGATATAGCTCAAGGGGGTATATGGGAGTGACTGGGGAGAGTAATAGGAATGGGTGGTGATTTGGTCAGTAATAGCAATGGGGGCAAGGGACTTGGTAAGTAACGGCACGCGGTTAAATGGTGGGGTGATGGGTAGTAGTAATAGGTAGTTTAAGGCAGGGGATTGACTTCGGGTAGTAACAGCATCGGTTAAACTGGGGGTGGACGTGGATATACTAGCACTGGGTAACTGGGGGTGCCTGTAGTTAGTAACGGCAATGGGATACTGGGGGGGCTGGGGGTGACTGGTGTAACGGCACGGCGTATAATGGGCGGTGTGACTTGGAGTAAGGCATGGGGGCGTTGATTGGTATAATAGCAATGGGGATTATATGGGGGTGAGTGTAGTAATGCATGGGTATATGGGGGTGACTTGGTAGTAGGATGCGCCAAGGGTGGATACTGCGGGTTTGGTTTGAATGGGACTAGTAGAACGGACACTGGTTTTAGAATGCGGGTGAATGGTATTAATAGCACTGGGGAGACTAGGGGGGTGTGACGGACGGTAGATAACCGCACTGGGTCTCTGAGGGATGACTTGCGTAGTTAACAGCACGGTGATATGGGGGGTTAAGTGGAGTAATACAACGGGGTACTACGGGGCTGATTGGTAGTATAACAGACACGGGTTATATGAGGTTTACTTGAGTCGTAACAGCCCTGAGGTATACGGGGCTTAGTGGGTAGTAGCAGCACTGGGTATACTGCGGCGTACTTGGTAGTAACAGCACTGAGGGTATCTGGCGGGATGATTGGTAGTAACAGACTGGTATACGGTGGGGTGACTTGGTTCAGTGTAAAAAGACAGCACTGGAATATATGGTGGGGGTGACTTGGTAGTAGGACAGCATTGGTAATGATTATGACTGGTAAGTATAGCAACTGGGGGAGAAGGCGGGACTTCCGGTAGGAAGAGCACTGGGTATACTGGTGGGACTGTGTGTAGTAACAGCACTGGGTAACAGGGAGTGACTTGGTCTAGTAATAGCAATGACGGTATACTGGGGGGACTTTGGCTAGTAATGGCATGGGTATAGTGGGCGCAGGGTATTGTGCGAGTGTAATAGAAAGGGGTATACTGGGGGTATGGTGGATAGCACTGGGTAGACTGGGGGTACTTGGGTAGAGATTGAGCAATGGGTATAATGGGGGGGTATTGTAGTAAGCACTGGGTTTTATACTGAGGGCTGGGACTGGTGGGTTATAGTGAAGAGAAATGGGATATAAGGAGGGCGTAGTGGTGGTGAGTAATGCGAAAATGGGGGGCTACGTGAGTAGTTAGTAAAGACGGCTTATGGGTTATAATGGGTGGTAAGTGCGTAGTAATGGCAATGGGTATACTGGGGAGGGTACGTTGCGGTTTAATAGAATGGGGGAGAAGGGGTGGGTACTGCGCAGTAATAGCACGGGTATATAGGGGGGGGGTAATTTGAGTCAGTAATAGCTGGTATATGGGGTTATTCGGTGGGTATACTATGACGGGTATACTGCGGCGGGTACTTGGTAGAGTAAATAGCACTGGGGGAGAATAATGGGCGGTACTTCTGGGGAGAGTATCTGGAATGGTATAATGGGGGGCGGTGAGCAGTAATTATGAGGAGTAAGGGCCTAAGGAGGTTTAGAATGAGCGGTACGATTGCCTGGGTACTTGGGGGGAATAGAATGGCGTATAAGGCGGGAGGTGAATTGGTTGGTAGATAGTAAGAGAAATTAGAGAGGAGGAAGGGGGGGGGGGTGGTACGTGAGTGAGGATAAAGAACATGGGTTATACTGGGTGGATGGTAATTTGGTAAAGGATAGCAATGGGTATAATGGGGTAATAGGTAAAGTACGTGAACGGTATACGGGGGTAATGGTAGTATAGAAAGGGTATAATGGGGGGGTTGGTACGTCCCGTTTAGTGCTTACTAAATAGAAGGGGTTATTACTGGGGGTGGCGGTGGTACTTTCGGTTTATTTTGGGTAATAGAAATGGCGGTCTTTATAATGGGGTGTTTGACTGGGTGTAATGGGCCCCGAGCGTAAATGGGGGTATGGGTGTAATGGCACTGGTGATAAGGGTGTACTGGATAGAACTAGCACGGGGATTCTTAGGGGGTACTGGTAGATAATAGCACTGAGGTTAACGGGGGGTGAAAGAGGGTCGTTCTGCAGTAACGACCTGCAACAGGGAGGTGAAGACGCGGGTTGCCCTTGTGGGCGGCATAATGCACGCGGCAGGGAATGATTTTTCGTACGTTAAGCGCAAGCCATTTTATGGGAGTTAGACTGTGACGGCGCGGGGACCTCAGTCCACCCTGGTGAAGGACATGGAAAGGGGTGTGCGATAAAAGGGTGAGCGCGTGCGGTCCCCGACCCTCCTCGCTGGGGAATGGGAGCAGGAAGAGACATAGGGGCTGACATTCGAAGGTGTCCCACCGTCCTCCCACGGAGCTCGCCTCGGGGAGGCGCGGGGTTCAGGGTAAGGGGGAAGAGACACAGGCGTTAGTGCGGGAAGAGATAAGGGGGAGGATAACTGGGCTCGTCTCGCGCTCACTCCACTGTGGTGACGACTCGTGCCTCTACTCGGGTTTCACCTATGTGACAGGATATCTAGAAAGGTCCGTCACCGCATGGCGTAGCTCGGTGCTTATCCTTTTCCGCGGACTGGGGCAATAGCCAGCATAGTCTTGGTAAGCTAAGAGAAATGCGGTATTGTTATACTGGGTCAGGTGACGTCTCACAGAAGGGGGTACGGGGGGGAGTTGGAATATAGGAAAGGGATGGGTTAAATGGCGGTCACGCGAGCTGAGTCAAGGAAGGAACGACACGAGGCTGTGTTGCGATGTTAATGGCGGTATGGGGTGAGGGAAAGATGATCTCCTCGTCGGTTTAATAAACAGCACTGGAGTATTTGAGACTGGGGGAAGAATGGGTTTGGTGGGTAATGAACTGGGTATACTGGCGATGGTGGTCTTGGGTGTTTAGAGAGTATAGTAATAGCACGGAGGTTATTGGGTATTTAACTGGGTGGAGTACTTTGGTGGTAATGCATGGGATAATGGGGGTACTTGGTAGTTAGTAAATAGATATAGGGGGGATGGTAGAAGGGGGGGGCTGTGAGTAAGTGGTAGGTAAGAGAAAGAGAGGGGATACCCGGGGGGGAAAGAGGGGGGGCAAGAGAACGCGCGGGGGTGCTGCGAGAGAAGGGCCCCGGGGCGACTGTAGGAGATGGAGGCGCGGGGGTTGCTGAGAAGGGACCTGCCGCGAACGGAATGGAGGAAGAAGGCCAAAGGGCGGCGTAAGGCGGAGTCTGTTCTGGGGAAAGCGCCTTACATAGGTAGGTTAAGAGAAGAGAAAGGCGGGAAGAATACGCGTGGGTTAGGGTTGTGGGCGAAGAACGAGGAATATCAGGAGCACGCGAAACGATGCAATAGTGCGGAGCAGTAACCGTGGGGAGGAAACATTCGGGCTAGGGAAGAGTAAAGCGAGGCGAGAAGGGGCTCCCTGGTCTAGCCGGATAGGCGGGAGGAAGCGGAAACCGGGGGGGGAGAAGGGTTTCCGCCGAGACGAATGGCAGGAGCTAATAGAAAGGGGGGTATAAGGGGGGTTGGCATGGGAAGTTGTGAGGCAAGATGAAGAGAATGGGTTCAGAATCGGCGGACGGAATCCAGGCGACGTGAAGAGAAAAATGGAGGTGAGAATAGGCGGGGGGATGGCCCCTATTTGCGCCCTCAGGGGAGGAATATGAAAGGGGATCTATAATTTGGGTGGCTGGTTCTCCGTGGCTCGGTAGTCGAGGGAAGTTGGACGAGGCTAAGTGATAAGAAAGGGTGCGAGACAGGGGGAGGATCTCTGTGTGGAGGGGGAGGAAAAATGAGAAAGCGGGTAGCAGAGGGCCACGGTGCGGGCTACCCTTAGGGCTGGGGCTTTAGCATTGTGGTAGGAATAGAAGGGGCTAGACAGGGGCGGGAATAGGTTGGGCAGCTAAGAAGAAAAAGTTCATGGGGCAGAAGGCGGGGATAAGGCGAAGAGCAGTATATAGATAAGGCGTGGAAGGGGTTACCCTCTTTCTTGCTCTTCTATGCTTCTTCCTGCTCCTTTTCTCACCTTCTCTTTTTACGCTTGTTTCTCGTCCCATAGGTAATGCCGCGCGGGGACGTCGGATTAGAAGAGAATGGGGTAGTAAGGGGACCAACTAAGGTTAAGCGGGGTAGCAGTAAAGGGAAAAGGGGTCCGAGAAGGGGTGACGTAAGGCGCTGTCGTAAGGCGACAAAGGGTAGACTGAGGGGCGGGTCCGTGGGTGTGGAGAAGGTGGTAGTCATAGAAATGGGTTAGACGGGGATATTGGAGAAGTAATAGCACTGAGGGGAATGAGCCTTAGATGTGGGAAGTTGGTAGAATAGAAACTGGGGAGAATGCGTGTATGCTGTCTGGACGCCGAGAATAGGTAGTAGTAGAAGGAATTGGCAATGGTTATACTGAGGAGTCAGGAGCTTGGTGAAGAGCACTGGCGATAACGGGGGTAATGAGAGTAAAGAATGGGGATAAGGGTGGGGTGAACTTGGTAGTAAGGGCCACGGGATATCGGGCGACTGGTTAGAACAGCATGGGTTAATGGGATACTTGGTAGAATGGACACTGGGTTTTATAATGGCCGGGCGGAGCTGTAGTGGTAGTAGTAACAGCACGGTATATGGGGATACTTGAGGTGAGTACTGGCAATGGGTTTATAATGGGCACCACCGATACTTCCGTAGTAATGGCACGGGAGGATGGTGGTGTGGGGAGTGACGTATTGTAGTCACAGCCCTGAGGTATACTGGGGGTTACTTGGGAAAGTACTGGCACTGGGGTTTTATCTGGGGAGGATACTCCACTGGTTATTAATGGCAACTGCCGGGATACTGGGGGTACTTGCCGGTAAGTTAGTAATGGACATTGGGTATAATGGGGGACTGTAGTATAGCATGGGATACTGGGGGATATCTTGGTGCGTAATAGCATCGGGTTTGATACGGGGGATGAATTCAGGTAGTCAGGAAGTAGGCAGGATATGGGGTGGAAGTACGGGGGTTCTAGCTATAGAACTGGGTAGACGGGGGAGGGGTACATTGGTAGGGAATGAGCACCTGGGGGGATATGGGGGTACATTGGTGTAGTATGCACGGGGTATACTGGTCCGGGACGGGGGAAGCTAAGGGAACTGCGGAGGGTAAGTGGTATAGTTAAGAGCACTGGGTTATACTGGGGGCGGGTATTGCGTAGTAGGACTGGTTATACTGGGGATACTTGTTATAGTAATGGCAAGGCGGATAATGGGGCGTACTGGTTTTAGTAAGGTATGCGGAGCGAGGAAGGCGGGGGAAGGGGTGAGTAATAGAACGGGGTATAAAGGGATCCTTTTCTTAGGTACGGTTGGTAGTGAATGGGGGAATGTGGGCGATAATGGGGGGGAGGTCACTAGTCAGTCAATAGAAATGGGTTTATCATCCAGGGTACGTTGGTAATTGGGAGTAAAAGGCACGGGGTTTATATGGGGGGTTACTTGTGTTTAGTAAGGGAATTGGGTATGAAGGGCGGGTAATTGTAGCCTGATAGAAGGGGGTCATATACTGGGGTGGTACAGTGGTAGTAAGAAGTAACGGCACGGGGTATCGGGGGGAGGGTTGTGACTGTTGGTAGAAGTAACGGCATGAGGTTATTAATGGGGGGTGATTGTGGGTAGTAATGAGATTGGGTAGACGATGGGGTATCGACGGGTATTAATAGGCACTGGGTTATACTGGGAGAGGTGAATTGCTAGACTTGGTATTAATAGACTGGTATAATCGGGGGGCGGATACCTGGGAGTATGGAACGGTATACTGGGGATACTGGTAGTAATGGTATGGGTATAATGGGGGGAGCGCCCCGAGCCGCTACAGGTATCTTGGTTAGTTAATAGACAATGGGTTAAGGGGGCGGGGGAGTATGGGGGGGGGGTATATGAGGGGGGTCTGGTTGCGTACAGAAAACTTGGGCCGAATATCTGGGGATACTCGCGTACACAGACAGCAATGGGGGATAAGCGGGGGAGTAATGGTAGCTAATGGCACGGGGGTCTATACTGGGGCTGGTCAGTAATGGCATGAGGTACTGGGGGGGGGGGCTACTGAGTTATAATGGCAATGGTATACGGCAGGGTGGATACTGGTAGTAAGGCCCTGGGTATAAGGGGCTACTTGGTAGTAACGGCACTGGGGTATTATACTGGGGGGGTATTGGTAGGAATGGCATTGAGGCTAATAATGGGGCGGGTACTTACACGGTGTAATAGCCACTGGGTATACTGGGGTATTGGTGTAAGCGGAAAGGGGATAATAGGGGGTATGGAGGGGTAAGAGCATGGGGATAAGAGGGCAAGGGAAGGCTGGTTTAAGAAGGCGAAAATGGGGTATAATGTAGGCGGGAAGGTGCTCCGCCATGGCGATTAGTAGAGAATGGAAAGATCGGACCGAGAAGGGGGGGGAAGGAGGAGGAGGAGGCACGGGGCAGATCGACGGAGCCTGTGTGGGACCATAAGGGTGGGAGGAATGGTGAAGTGGCGGATGAGATGGGCAGGGGAAGTCGGGGAGGATGGGAGTAGGCAGAGAAAGGAGGTATAGCTCCGAGGATAGCAGCGGGGGTCACGAAGCGAGAGGTAAGGGGGACCGGAGATAAGCGAATAAGGGGGAGATAGGGGAGGGGAGGAAGGGGGAGTAAGAGCCATAAGGAGGGCAGTTGAGAATGGCGCTGGATGAGAGCGAAGCAGGAATGAGAAATGGAGGAGAAGGAAGAAGTGAAGTTGGGAATTGGGGAGTCTTCTAAATTACGTAGGGTAAGGAAGAGATAAGGGGAAAGGGGCTCCTTTCGAAGGAACCGAGCAGGTTAGGTGACGCAGGAGAAGGCGGTATACTGGGGCCTCGGGCTCGTAAGGGGTAGTAAATAGAACTTGGGGTATATGGGGGACGAATCTCTGGGATTAGTAATGGAAAAAAGGGTATAATGGGCGCATAAGTGGTCAGTAATGTAAAGGGGGTTATAAGGGCGGCGTGGGGTACGTTGGTTAGTAATTAGAAAATGTGGGTTTACTGGGGGTATTGGTAGTAAGTTAGAAAGGGAGATACTGGGGGGGTGACGGGGGGGACTGGTAGTAATAGCAAGGAGTTATAACTGGGGATGGTAGTAATGCGCAACCTGTTATATGGGGGGGTATTCATGGTTAGTAATAGAAATGGGAGTTATACTGGGGGGGGTACTTGGGAGGAATGGAAACTGGGGAGAATGGGGAGGAAGGAAAACAGGGGGTGAGAAGGAGGTTTGATGGCCATTAGTAAATGCCGGGAATGTGGAGGAAGAGAACCGGCGGAGTGATAGGAGGGCGTTGGAATGAGGGAGTAAGGAGAAATGGGACACCGGTGAACTTGACGGCATGCGAATGGAAATGGTAGATGGGGCAAATGGGAGGAGAAGGTGCGGAGGGGAAAGGGAAATGGGTATGCCAGGGGAAGGTATGGGTAGTAATGAGATATAGGGGCGGGGATATTGAGACTGAGAGGCGGTGGCAAGGTGGTAGGAAGGGAAATGGGGGAATAGGTGTTTTTTGTTTGTGCTGGTTTTGGGTGTTTTTGACGTAATGTAGAACGAGAAGAAGGTGGGATACTGAGGTAGTAGTAATGTGATAAATGGAGTATTAAATGGGGGTGGCGGGGGTTGGTACTGGGTTCCGTAAAATGGCACTGCATTGTTGAGAAGGGCAGCCTGCATCATTCTAACTTTGTGAACTTGTGCATTAATTGAGGGCCATGTTTGCCTAGTGGTTGATCTGCTGTGAAGACCCCTTCTGACCCAGGAAGCACTGGTAAAGCAGCTCCTTAACAGCCGCAGGGTACAACCGACTGAGCAACGTGAATGTGCGAAACGTGCGTAGTGGTGTTGTTTATGAAATAGCAATGTTTAGTGAATATGCAATTATCTTCCTTGGTCTCAGAAGTGGAGAGTAGACGTAAGCCTATTCGGGGAAGCAGGACTAGTAGGGAAGGGGTTGTTGGAGAAAAATATAAGTGTATTGAGGAGCAGGTCGGGTTATTATATAAAGCGGGTTTTTTTAAAGAGGATTTTGGCGGGAGAGCTGCGGGGGAGGACGAGATGTAATACCATGTTACCTTGGAAAACTTATCGTCTCCCCTAGCGACTCATCTCCAACGCGAATTACCACTGAACCAAGAAGAAATGACACGTCTAAAAACCTACGCCTGCGGTGCCGCTGGCACATGAGTAGGAGACTAATCTTCCGCGGATGGAGGGAGAACGGAGGTGCGAAAGACCTGATACAAGAAATGAAAAAGTACAACGAGGTAGAGAGTGCCCCACATCGAAATAGGGATGCTTGTCACTCGGAGTTTTCAAGTCATGGGTACTGTGATTTCAATATCGTCTGCATGCTATGCTGCACCTGGTCTGAGTTGTGCTGTTCAGTGTCAGGGCAAATCGGTTCCCTGCTGATCAGGCGGGCCTCCCTCTACCAGGAGTGGTTAAGCGAAGTGAGAGCAACGATGGGGCGAAAGAAAAAGGACGCGGGTTTGCTAAGGCACTGCTCACGGGAGTAATGGATGCAGGGATCGCAGTGCACGAGAGTGGAGATGAAACAAGAAGGTTTGGCGTGATCGGTTCGTGGGGCGTGTGAGAGAAGTTGGACGGGGAAAAGAGGAGGATGAAGGAGAACCGGGTCAAGGGATATGATAAGTCGGAAAGGAGAGGATGGATAGGCAACATAGAACTCAAGAGGGAGGACGCATGAGAGTACATGTTGCCTTGAGTGAAATTTGCGCGGTGTGGTGGGGTTGTGCGCGTGTGGGTTCGGTATGGCTGATGGTCGGGGAGATGCGAGGGGGGGGGTCGTCGGGGGGGCTGGCGGACCGCGTCACCCGGGTCAGGGTGGGAGGCGGGGGGGGAGCAAACAAAAAAGCAGAGAGCAAGCGGAGAGTGAAAGTAAAACGAAAAAGAGAGAGAGATAAGAGAAGGAACAGCCTAAGAAAAAGAGGAATGAGCGCGAGAGAGAGAGAGATTGAGGCAGGAGAGAGAGAGAGAGAGAGAGACGACGGATTAAAGAGAGGAGCGAAAGAGAAAAGAGAGCGCCAAGAACATCAAAGAGCACTCGCAAAGAGAACGATACTCGATTCGCTATATATATTCGACACGTAGTCTAGATCTATCTGCTCGCTCTAATTTACTCTCTCTCTATGAATCTCCTACACACATCTATCCTCTCACAACTCTCTCAACACTATTTAACAAATAGCCAATTTAAGGAACACACCCCGGCAAGCTCAACCCCCAGAACCCACTGCGAAATCCAAACAAAAATATATAGTAAATACTTCAGTTTGTTTAGGTTTTTTCATCATAGCGGTTGATTGATACATTGGGCATGCTCAGTTAGAACTCTTTTGACGAACTATTTACATGGCCCATGCCGTATCCTGATAACAAAGATTTAATATTGTCGATTATGACAACCGTACAGTAACAGGATTCACCAAAGTACTGAGGGGGCACCTGAGACCCTAGAACCCGATGTCACAGAACAGTCCCCCAAAATATGTGAGGTTTCGCGCTACCTCCCGGAGAGTGCTGGGCCACTGTGCGTACGTCTGGATACTCGACACAAGGGATTTGATAGACGATGCAAGCATGGCCACCGATGCGGGGGGGGTGGGGTCCTCAGACACCAATACCCATTCTGCCTTAAGTAAGGGTAGTAGTACCCGGGATTATTACACCAGGACATGTGGGAAAATATCCCGCTGCGGGTCTCTATATCGTAAGCTGATCGTCGTACGTCATATGAGGGGCAATCCAATCAAATAGGCCTGCCCCTACACATATATCATAGTGTTAAATTCATTTTGGGGGGAACTACCTGGAGCATACGGCGGGGAACGAGGTCTGGCATATAGTCAAGGGAGTTGACTAGCTAAACGCGACACTACCTTCCCTGCACTGCTCGTCAGAAATGACACAATGCATCCTTTCGCGGAGGAACATCCCTGAACAGCGAAATCATATTCATGTTATAAGCCAAACAAGAGGCGTTCGACCTTAGGCTGAGTCTTAATGCCGTGACTCCAGCGATGAAAAGAACAGGCTGGGGAAAGCGAGAACTGCTTTCCTATGGAATTATGGCGAGCAGTTACGGGGGGATTTCGGGCGGAGGTTGCCCCAGATTTCACCCCTTCCAACCCCCCTCTTCCCTCACCGTCTCCTCCCACCCCTCCCCCAACCCTTCCTCTCTCCTCTTATTCCCCTTCACCCCACTCCCATTCCCCCCCCCCCCTCCTCCCCCCCTCTCTTCCCCTTCCACTCCTTTTACTAACCAAGCACCTGACTTCCTTCCCTATCTATTCACCTGCGCCTTACAAACATGGAATTAGATGGAAAGAGCAAAAGTTACGGGCGGAATGTTGTGGCGGGCCGGGTTGGGGGGCGGGCACTAGTGACGCACGCGAGCGGTTCGCCATCATGGGCGAAAGCGAACCGCACGTGATCCGGCCCTCGCTCCCGTGAGCGATGAAATAAAAAAAATTTTAGGGAGCACGCATCCGACGCAAAACGCACAATGACTAAAGCCGCCTCTATGACGGGTTACGCCAGGGGACTCAGCGCGCATTAGCACGGGTCAGCGGAAAAAGCGCTGATATGGATAAGCCATTAACACAGTCAATATACTGCTGATGACCACAACATACACGTGGCCGAAACAGCTCACTCAAACCCTCCCGAGCCGACGGAGACACTGTCGGGGGAGGCAAGGGAGGGTTCCAGATACACAGTTTTCCATGTTCCAGTGCCAGAGACAGGCCCACGGACATCTCCTCCTAGCCAGGGGGGTAATATGAGAATAATACAGGTAGTGTAGGACACGCATACTGGTCATGCCGTGACGGGGGCTGCATACTGTGTAATGACCGTGACATGGCTGCATACTGGTAATGCCGTGCCGGGGAGGATGATCTGGTATGCCGTGCAGGGCTAGGATGACTACTGGTAATGCCGTGAAGGGGATGAACTAATGAGTTAATGCCCGTGAAGGGGAAATAATGAGGTCATGCAGTGAATGTGCCCCACACCTGTCATGCCGTGACGTGGCTGCCCCATAGGGTCATGCATGAAGGGGCTGCAACTGGTCATGAGTGACGTGGCTATGAATATGCGTCATACCGTGACGGGGATGAATACTGGTCAGCCGTGAAGGGTAGATCGCATACGGTCATGCGATGAAGTGGATGCCATACTGGTCATGCCCGTGAGTGGTTTGTGCCATACTGGTCACGCCGTGACGGGGCGGCCCGAGCGTTGCAGACTGGTCATGCAGTGACGGGGCTCTCGTATCATAATGCGTAATGCAGGTGACGGGGTGATACTGAGGAATGCTGTGACGGCCTGCATTATGGTTCTGAGTGCGTCGACGGGGCTGCATATGCAGTCTGCCGTTGACGGGCGGCTTGCCATACTGTGTCATGCAGTGAGGGGCTGCCCCATAATGGTCAGGCCGTGAGAGGGCTGACATTAGAGTCATCTGCGCGACCGGGGCTGCACTATATGCGTATGCAGTGAAGTGGAATGCATATGACGTACATTGCCGTGGCGTGGCTGCATATGCGTAAGCAGTGCCGGGGGTGCATCATGGTCGTGACGGGGCTGCCTATCTTGGTCTGACGTGACGGGGCGAATACTGTAATGCCGTGACGGGGCCTGCTATATGGTATGTAACTGCGAACATCGGTGCATACTGGTCATGCGTGCGGGGGCCGGTGCGGCGAATACTGGTAATGCCGGACGTGGGACCTATGCCATACTTGGTCTGAGTTGACGGCGCGCCTGCATACACCCGGTCATGCAAGTGAAGGGGATGCATACTGGTAATGACCGTGTGACGTTGGCTTATGCATATGGTCAATGCAGGGACGTGGCTTGATACTGGTCAGCCGTTGACGGGGCTCTTCCATATGCGTCGACGTGCGTGGCCTGCCTACTGCGCGTAATACCGTGAAGGGGGCGGCCTGGGGGGTCCCGTGGCTGGGCTGCCATCCGTAGTATGACCGTGACTGGGACTGCATAAGGTCTGCCGTGGAGTGGCCCAATGCATACTGGTAATGCGGAGTGGCCTGATACTGGTCATGACCCGTGAGAGGAGCCGGTGTGCATATGGTCATGCCGGTGAAGGGGATGATACTGGTCATGCCGTGACGTGGTGCATTACTGGTCATCACGTGACGTGGCTCTAACTGCATAATGCAGTAATGCCGTGACGGGGCCGTGAAGGTCGCTGACGGGGCATAGGGGGACTTGCCCCATATGTCGGCACCGTTTGACGGTGGATGCATACTGGCTCATGCGTGACGGGGCGTATGCATTTAATGGGTTCACTGCGGACGTTGGCCGGCATTAGGTCACGAAGTGAAGCGGGACTGAGGATCTTCCATGCATGACAATAATGTGTGTCAGACGTGAGGGGCGCATATAGGGTCATTGTGGGCTCCTCTTTGTGCCGCCCTTTTGCCTGCTCCCCCGACTCCGAGTGACGGGGCGGGCTGCATCACTGCGGCATGCGTTGACGCGGTCCGGGACGGGATGAACATAATGGTCCATGCCGTGACGGCGGCAGACTGCGTTCATGCAGGACGGGACGAGGCATAAAGGTATGCAGCTCGAGTGCCCACGCCCACTGTCAACCGGGACGGGGAATCTGCGTATGGTAAGCAGGGACGGGGCCCCATTGGCTGCCATACTGGGTCTGCCGTTGACATGGCGTTGATATGGTTCATGCAGTGACGGGTGAATACATGGTCATGGCCAGGGGTGACGGGGGCGGGGACGGCAATACTGGTCATGCCGGACGGTCGGGATTCCCATAGCCGGTCATGCCGTGACGGGCATGCATAGTCGGAGCATGCCGATGTACGTTCTGATGCTATGGTAATGCAGTTGACGTTGGCCTGCCATATGGTCATGACCGTGACGGGACTAACTGACACATTACTGATCGCCGTGAAGTGGCTGCATACTGTGTATACACGCTGAAGGGCGGATACTGGTCATGAGTCCCGGACGGCGTACAGATATGGTCATCCGTGCCGTTGCTGTGGACATTGAACATACTCGCTAGACGTGCCGTGGCCTGCATATGGTATGCGTAGGTCCCTGGACGGGGGGCCGCATACTGGTAATGACGCTCGACGGGACGGTCTGCCATACTTGGTCATGCGCTGAAGTGGCTGAATATACTGGTCATGCCGCGCCGTGGCGTTCTCTTCGGGCAATGGCAGACCGTTGCGGGGCTGCATAGGTCCGTGACAAGGGGCATTGCATTTTGACGGGGCGTGCATTTTACTGGTCATGCAGTTGACGGACCAGGTCCTGCATTACTGGAGGGCGGAAGGGCGTCATTGATACTGGGAATCGCCAGTGAAGTGGCTGTATGCCACATATGCGTATTGCCGTGAGGGGCTGGCATACTGGTCATGCAGTGACGGCTGGCCCTGCATACCTGGTTCAGACAGTTGAAGCGGCATGCCAATACTGTAATGCAGTCGACGCGGGATGCATACCTGGTTCTCATGACGTGAAGCTGAATTTGATACTGCGTCATGCTAGTGAAGGGCGCTCGGGAGGCTATGGCATGACAGTGGATTCCGTGGATGACAAAGTAATGCAGTCATCCAGCCCTCATGACGTGGGCAGAGGATGCAATAATGGTAATGAAATGTGACGGCGGACCTGCATATGCGTATGCGTGACGGGGGCTATGCAAACTGGGTCATGCAGTGACGTCGGATGCATACTAAGGTCATGCCGTGACGGGATGTGCTTATACTGGTCAGGCGTTGACGGGGGCTGCGCATATGTCACGCCGTGACCGGCGGTGCAGGCCTAATTACGCTTGGCCAAAGGGTTTAGTAAGTACCACGTCATGAAATACAACACCGAAGTATTAATATGTATGTCACATTGGTGTAGCTTTGGTATGTTTTGCTTGCTTTGTGGAAACAATTAGCAAGTAATCAGTATATATCGTAGTGGGGAGTGTGGAACGGCAGAGGATAGGATAATGGGTTGTGTCCGTGAGGCTGGCGGTATTTGCCTAGTACGGGTGGTCGCAAGTGCGTCTGTGGGTTGCATGGGTGGTGCAAGGCAATTCTCAACTCCCTTACCCTCAGAGACTGTGTGGATAAAAAGTGTATAAACATACCGGTTCCCCAGTGAACCGAAATGTCGAACAAAATAGCCACTTTATTAAGTGAAGGCCTATACATTACGTTCGTACGTGAGAAAGTTTGGAGCCCCAATGATAATGTGAAATTCCATAGTTTTCCATGGGGCCATTTCATTCAAAACCAGTCTTCTTTACTACAGTAGGTTTTATAGAACCAATTCCATGTCTTTTGAAACAAAATGATGTATGACTTGCCCGACTCTTAATTACTCAGTTTGTGTCTGTGCCAAAAGCGAAGAACCCTGCTTTTATCTGCTAAATAAAGGGGATCATTAGAATCCAGTGTTTAAGTAATTAGGTAGGTCTTCAGGTTGTGTTGGGAGGCCCCACCCCATGTCAAGATCCGAAATTGTGAGTTTCGTCTTCACCATACAAGGTGTGTGGAACACATCATGCCACGATCAAAGAAATCTCTGAGGACATCAGGAGAAACTGTTTGATGTTCATCAGTCTGAAAGGGTTGCACACACCATTTCTAAGGATTGGGGCCTACACCAATCATGGTGGCAAATGGAGAAGAAAGTTCAGGACCACGTCACTTACCCTTGAGTGGCGTCCTACTAAAATCTACAAGAGTAAACCGGCAAATCATCCAGGCAGTCACAAAGAAGCCCAGAGAGTTTACGTCCAGGGATTGCAGGCCGCTCTGCTGGCTAATGAGTATTCATGACTCCACATCATAAAAAGATCTGAACAGAATGGGTTGTTCATGGAAATATAGACGAGGAGGAAACCCACTGCTTATAAAGAACAGTTGCTGCCCATCTGAAGTACCAAAGGACACAAAGGTGATCACAATAGACAAAAAGTAGGCTTTGTGCAACATACGACCTCTCGCACCCACTGTGCAGCGCGACGGCTTTGCTCGCTCAACCCCCTCCTCTTCCCCCCGCCCCCAGAGCTCCTGATCAGCGGAAGAGGAAGGGCGGGGTAGGAGCGCGTGTGTGGCTTTGCGCTCTCCTCTCCTCACCTTCCCCCACCCCGATGATGATTGGGACCTGGCGGGATAGGAGGTAGGGTGATATGATCGGGAGACTGGGAGAGTAGGGTGATTGATCGGGAAGCTGGGAGAGTAGGTGTGATGATCGGGAGAGGTCGGAGATGGGTGATGATGGAGTACGGGGTGAGATTATAGGGGTTTGAGGATCGGGCGAAGGAAGGAGTCAGAAGGAAGGGGTGCGAGATAGGGTGATGATTCGGAAGACGGGGGAGATGAGCTATGAGGGACCAGAGAGATGAGGGGAATGGGGGAGATATTGTGATGAGATGAGTGAGGGACCTGAAGATTTGATGATGAAGAGGGGGAATGAGGGCCCGATAGGAGGGGACTGGGGGTATATGATGATCGGGACTGGGGGAGATAGGATGAGGATCGGTACTGGGGGAGATATGATGATGGGGACAGAGATGATGATGATGATGGGGACTGGGGGAGATATGATGATGATGGTGGGGACTGAAAGATTTGATGATGATGAGGGGGACTGGGGATATGATGATGGTGGGGACGGAAAGATTTGATGATGATGAGGGGGACTGGGGGAGATAGGATGGGGACTGGGGATATGATGATCGGGACTGGGGGAGATAGGATGATGATCGGGACTGGGGGAGATATGATGATGGTGAGGGGGATTGAGGGAGATATGATGGGGACAGAGAGATATGATGATGGGGACTGAGAGAGAGATATGATGGGGACTGGGGGATATATGATGACGATGATGATGGGACTGAGTGAGATATAATGAGGAGAACTCAACCCGGACAGAATACAACCAGCTTGTTGCTGAAAAGAGGTGTAATACCTCTCATTAAGGCCGCTCTCAGGGTGCCGGGGCACACCCCTGCACCCCCAGCGGTGTGTGCACTGGGCTGCAGTAGAATAGGGAGGTGATTGGGGGCGTGGCGGGGGACGTGGCGAACACGTCACGGAGCTGGTTCGGCCTCATTGGCTGAACCAGCTCACGTGACGTCACGCGGCTGCAGCCTGAAAGACAAATTCACTTGCTGCAGCGCAGCGGGCCCTTTAGGAACTACCCTTGGAAATCCGGTCAGAGTCCCCAAAGTGCGCTCGCACGTTGCGACGCCGGCACCCCGAGCACGGCCTAAATTTGTGAGATGATTAGGAAATTAGGTCATTTGAATGAAAGTATTTTTAAATGTGATTTTGTTTCAAGAAAACATGGTAAAGAAATGTATAATTTATAATAATTAATACCGTGCGGCCCGACCTGTTTTCCTTGGCGCACTTGTGCAGGTCTGATATAAAGGAACAATGACTGCCAGAAGCTTGCCACACACACCCCTGCCTACTTTCTTATATGTACGATCCTGCCCCTGTGAACTCTGCTGGGGGACTGTCCCCTGTATCCACTACCCTTTCAGTGACTAAGTACTTCCTCACATTGCAGCATGCGTGACGTAGCGGATTCGTTTTCATTACGCGTGTTTTTCGTTTGAATTCAGGTACACCAAGGAGAGGCCCGGCTTGATGCAGAGCGGGCGCTGGACCGGTCCCCCTCCATGGATCCCCTGGGCGCCCCGTCATGTTTCGTGGATGCCGACACCCTCCCCTGCTGGACCGAAATGGAAGACGGGGAGGACGAGCCGGACTCCTCCGTGTGTCGGGAGGATATGCTGGGCGGGGGAATCCGCTCGCCCTTCCCCTACAGGAAAGATATCAATGAGAAGGTGATATTGTGGTGAGTGTCTGCGAGGGGGGAGGAGAAGTGGGTTATGATGGATATAGCACGGAACAAATGTTACTCTTACTATGTACAGAAAGACAGTGCTGGCTATAAGGCCCCCTTCCTATTCAGTATACTGTGCCGTCTTCCCCATACTGGGCAAGGTTTTGGTCCCTTCCTGAACTCTGCTGTGGCACAGAGAAGCGGCTTCCCATCACGTTGAATAGGGGTCTAAGAGAAACATTCACTAAAGTGTGCTAGCATTTACCCATCGCTTGCGTCCATTCACGTGATTGCCTATGAACGATCAATATGTTTTGGGGAGCGTTGGGCTCCTTATTGTATATCTGCTGTTTGAAACCAGCAAATCCCCATAGACTTCCGCTGGGATTCCTGTCCGAACACCTGGTTCTGACTAAGTGGCTTAAGGTCTTAAATCGGCCTCCGTTTTCGGGGACCAATCCCAATCTGGTATTCGGGGTGACCTCTTTTCAGTACAACCCACCGAAGAACTATTGAGTCGGGGGTATGGAACGTTGAGGGTTCTAGTCCAGGGGTGGGCAACTCTAGTCCTCAAGGCCCAACAACAGGTCTGGTTTTCAGGATATCCCTGCTACAGCTCAGGGGGCTCAATCAGCCCCTGCTTCAGCACAGGTAGCTCAATCAGAGGCTCAGACGTTGTCGCATTTACAAACATGCGTAGCGATTGTAGAAAAGTGCAAGCTGTATGAAACGCTAATAACATGACGCGCGTATCCCCGACATATCCGGAGGTGTCTGAAGCGGGTCACAAAACACGTGCTGTCCTGAAACGGGGGCGTTTAGACATTGCAGGGGGAGCTGGGCACGTCAATACAAAAGAAACCTCTTCAAGTGGAAATACACGGGCTGCCCCTTCTGTGCCAGGTCTGCCATTGGCATCATCACTTAGGGGTGTGCATGCATTGCCTGGCGAGCGATAAACCTGAGCCCCGCTGACGGCACGTGAAGGGCTTTCTTCCGGAGCCGTGTTCCGTGCTGTCTGTCATACGTGATGCCCCCTCTCTCTCTATAAGCGGGTTCCAGCGCTGCTCCTTCACAGTAACACGCGTGTCAGCGGCGCAGCCGGAGAAGAGGCGGGGGGGGGCGTCCCGTCTGTCAGCCGATCTGCGCGGGACACCGCTCCAAAACTAACCACCTGTCCTTCCGGGGTCCGAGGGTTAAAGGGAACGTTGGGTGAAGACGGGGCTGGGGTGGAGTGTTTAGAGGGGTGTTGGGGAAATGAGTTAAGAGTTTGGGGGGGATAGGGTTTGGGTGAGATTTAGGGAGGACATTGGGTAACATGTTGGGGGTGGGGGAGAGGAGATGCCAGTAACTGAATAGGACGCAATGTGGGAATATTTGTACTAAGTAAAAAAAAAAAAAAAAAAAACCCTTTATTGTGGGTCCAAGAAAATGTCCTGGCTACTTGCTGGGTAGGGAGGGGTTAATGGGGTTTCCAGCCCTGTGTGCGTGTATTATTAGTAGTAATAATATCACTTATTTGTTAAGCGGCAACATGTTCTGGGGCGCGGTGCCGAGAAATGTGCGTGACATACAAATACGGACAGACAGATACAGGAAGTGATGAGGCCTGATCCCAAGAGCTTACAGGCTAGAGAAGCAAAAAGGTTAAGTGGCTGCTCATTGTGGGAGGGAGTATACATCAGGATGGAGTATGGTACAGCTGATCCCATTAAGATTCAGGGGTGAGGCTGTTAGGAGGTGTTGGATAATGCGCTATATGTCAGCCCTGTATAACAGCCATTGCGGGCAGAGGGCTGCCGCAGGAAGGGGAGCCGGCAGAGTGCTGCCGCAGGAACGGGAGCCGGCAGAGGGCTGGCGCAGGAACGGGAGCCGGCAGAGTGCTGCCGCAGGAACGGGAGCCGGCAGAGGGCTGCCGCAGGAACGGGAGCCGGCAGAGTGCTGCCGCAGGAACGGGAGCCGGCAGAGGGCTGCCGCAGGAACGGGAGCCGGCAGAGGGCTGCCGCAGGAACGGGAGCCGCATAAGTGCTGCGCAGGAAGAGATCCGGTCATATTGCTTCGAGCCGTGGCGCAGAGGCCCAGAACGGGAGGCCTGCAGAGCTCCGATAGGAAGGGGAGCCGGCAGAGGGCCGGCGCAGGAACGGAGCCGGCAGAGGCCGCGCAGGAACGGGGCCTCATGAGGCGGCGCCAGTAACTGGCAGCCGGCAGAGGCGCCGGCGCAGTGAACGGGAAGCCGGCCAGAGGGCCGCCGCAGGGAACGGGAGCCGGCAGAGTGCTGCCGCAGGAACGGGAGCCGGCAGAGTGCTGCCGCAGGATTCCTTGTCCTGGTGATGTTGGCACTGCCATGAAGCCGCTGTTGGAAAGTGCCATTGTTCTGGGTGGGACTGCCGCAGGAAGGGGAGCCGGCAGAGAGCTGTTTGGAGACTCAGCAGATGCCCGGTCATGCTGCAAGCTTTGGCTGGTGTTACACATTTCCTTTGGTTACCAAACACGGTCTCGGGATCCCTGCTGAGGCGGCACTTCTGCATTAAAGGGACAGCCGTCTGAAAGGGGATAAGGACCTATGTGCTCATAAGGGTCCGTGTGATAGGTTCATGTTTTTTACGTTGTCTCTTTGAAGCTATCGGACGGGTATAAGTAGCTCCGGAATAATGACTGTGTAAGCTTTTAACATGTTCATGCTGTGCGGGTTTCACCATCTAGTTTGGGAGAACGACAAATCTCATCACCAGAACCACAAGTGGCTCGTTATCTGGGTTTTGTACAGAAATTATGAAGCCATCAGACAGATAAACATGAAGGATATTCTTTACCCCTCAGTCACGGGAAACGTTCATTTAGAACAAGCTGTGGATCGGTCCTCAAGCCCCCTCAACAGGTCAGGCTTCCATGATATCCCAGCTTCAGCACAGGTGGCTCAGTCAGTCTGAGCCACCTGTGCTGAAGCAGGGACTGATTGAGCCACATGTTGCTGAAGCAGGGATATCCTTAAAGCCCGACTGTTGGGGGAGGGTCTTGAGGACTGGAGTTGAGCCCCCCGGTATAGATAATTGAAACTGTTATGTTGAGACTGATCTTCCTAAGGAAGATGACATGATTGAAAAGACCAGTCCCACTTATAACCCCATATTAAAGCAGCAGAACAGGCGCATTGCATATATATATATATATATTTTATTGCAGTAGGGGGTCTCTGGAGCGGGTCTGTGTTCATTTAAGCTCGGGGACCCCCTGCTTCCTCCTCCCGGGGGTGCAATCTGTGAAGTTTTAAATATCCCGATCACGCAGACCAATAGGAAGCCGCCCCGGATGATGTCACGACTTCCTATTGGCCCGTGGGACATTTAAACGCTGCGTAACGTTAGGCGCGCAGTTCCCTGGCTGCAGAGATACCGGCACCGCCACGGAGGTAAGTATCTCTGGCAGCAGTGGCTCATCGGAGGTGGAAGTTACAGGGAACCGCTCCGTATCCCCCCCGGCTTCAATCCGGTAATAACACGTACACAGGGGAAGCGCAGCACGGCCCGGTCTGCTGCTTTACGTTGCAATGTAAGGGAAACAACAAAGCCGTATCGCACCTTCTCTACAGATAGAGAGAGATATATATCTCTATCTCTATCTTATCAATATCTTTGCCATGCGCTGTGCACTGAAAACCTGACTAAACAGCATAGCCGCTAATTCAGTGGAATATTGGGAACATTCTGAATTATTCGTGGTGTGCGTCATTATAATCTGGGCTGAAATATAAAGGTAACCCTGCTCCTGCCGGCAGTGAAAGGGTGAAACAGACCCGCTACCCCCCATACTGCTGAGTCTGTAAGAACGCGGAGGTCAGGAGTACGTGTAGTCAGCGTAACTAGCGTGTATCCTGTAAAAGCCGCGTCCCGGGCTGTGTTTCCTGTTTGTGTAGCGCTGCTTCCCCCCCCCCCCCCCCGCTCCCCTCTGGGAGATTGGCTGGCTACCACGTGTGGGTTGGTGCATTGTACCTGTAGACTGCAGGAGATCTGAGGGTCCATGATGGTGTGGGGATAACAGGACAGGCTTTTGGATGTCTTGGGCTTCATTCTTCTCCGGTGCAAGCGCCTCCATCCGCCGCAGGCTCCAGCTTCCCTGGAGATAGTCCCCGCAGTGGGGTTACATTATAGAGCTGCCCCTCTCCTCCGTCTCCTATACAGTGAGGGCCCCCGTAAACATGTCCTGGCTCGGCCGTCCTGCCATGTCCGTGTTATAGATGCACTCTCACTAAGGAATAAAATGAGGGTATCAGAGCACTGAGGTGTTGAATGGGTTAATGTCAGTGGCTGACACATTAAAAATACAACTCCTTGGAGCATGTGGAAAGAGAGAACGTGGTCTTGTGACTGGCACTGTGTTAGTTCCCATATCCTCAGCGTGTGACCGTCCCCAGGGTAAATTACGTACCCACCTCCGCTGCTTCCCTAATCCCAGTGACTAGCTTCTTGTCTGTTAGTGTGTGTACTGGGTGTGTCACACATAGTGTGTGTGTGTGTGTGTGTGTGTGTGTGTGTGTGTGTGTGTGTGTGTGTGTGCCCCCGGGTATGATCACACTGTGGGATTATGTGTCTGTGCCAGCCTCTGTGCCCGCATGATGCAGTGTTCCTGGGTGTGAGTGGTGCCCGCACCCCCGGGTATGATCACACTGTGGGATTATGTCTGTGCCAGCCTCTGTGCCCGCATGATGCAAAGTTCCTGGGTGTGATTAGCATGTGATCTATGGCTAAAACTTGCATATGTAGACACGCTGCTCAGTAATAAATGCAGCAGAAGAGGACGTCTCATACACGATACAGGAATGGGACTGGTTACCCGAGAATTTTATTTAAAAAAGAAACCAGTATTTTAAAAAGTAATCCAATTTATTTATTGATAGAAAAGGGGTGTGTGTAAAAAAAGCGCTATATGGAAAAATAGTGAGTGATTGTGACCTATTTAGGAAAAAAAACGCTAATGTGGGCTATGCTGCCTAGTGAGAAACTGATTGAAACAAATCAGAAAATACAGTATAACAAAATAAAAAACCGGTGCCATACAAGTGCATACGTATGTGTCTTTAAAGTCCAAAAAACTGAAGGAAGTGTCCAAAATTCTTCTAATCCTGTGCTTCCAGATGATTGGATGGTGATACCGTGCATTCCGTGATATGTGAATTAAACACACACAAAAAGATCATAGTGCAACAATGCTGGCAAATGAACATGAGACAGACATGAGCATACAAGAGACACTGGCAGGTGACTGACAAGACATACAATACATAACAGATAAGACAAAATGGCAAGGCTGAAAATATGAAAAAAAAGCTAATTTAATACAAATAAAAAACAATAAAATTGCTAATGTGTGGGTGACTGTGAGACCGCTGGTCCGGTGGGTTAAAACCAGGACCCTACTCACAAGATGTTGGGCGTAAACAGGCAGTAATATCGACCGCGGTGCGGTATCAGCTGGTCCTCTGGTGCCACCGCAGTGTTCGTGGATGCACTCCAGCGCTGCCCCGCGTTCCTGGAGCGGATGCTCTGACACTGGGGGGGGGGGGGGGCGCACCTTGAGGTAGAAGCCTCGTCCTGCTTGATGGTGCGATGTGAGCCTGTCGCGCTGCTCAGGTCAGTCCCGTCGAGTGTAGCTATGAACTCGGACCCAATTTATTTATTAATATGAATCAACACCAGCAGTGTTATAGAAAAGTGGGAGTTTGGGGCAAATGTAAAAAGTGTGTGCGTGCGCGCGCACAAAATAAGTCATGGTGAGTAAAAAAGGGTCACGCCCTCCCCTGTACAGTGTGCAGCAAATATCTGTAACCCTGCCCTTCCCCATTATCTCTTAGTATACAGTGCTTCCACTGCAGCCAGGGATTCTGGGCAATGTCATGAGAAGGAGAGGGAGATTGTGCAGCCTTTTCCCTGCTTTGTATATGACGATCCATCTGTTCTTGGTGCCCTTAGGGAACAAGCCATGTCGTCCGTGGGCTTCTGCGTGGTCAGCTCTCAGAAGAGATGTTACCCCTTGGAGGACGCAACTCACATAGCGCTACGTAAGTGTATCTGTGTCTGGGTTATATTGCAGTGCTGCTGTACCAGCCACATTACTGTTACATACTTCTTTGTGTTACCACGAGGAAAGAGAACTGGCGCACAGCCTAAAGAGTGGGTCACCAAAAAGTAGGATGAAAAATGATCCTTTATTGATGCATATAAAAAACGGAGGTAGACATCCCCCTACGCGTTTCGTGTATCAAAATACACTTTATCACTTTCTCCTTGATAGTGTATTTTGATACACGAAACGCGTAGGAGGGTGTCTACCTCCGTTTTTTATATGCATCAATAAAGGATCCTTTTTCATTCTAAGGAAAACCCTTAAACCAGGGGTGGCCAACTCCAGTCCTAAAGGGCCAACAAGAGTATATCCCTGCTTCAGCACAGGGGGTTCTGTCGTTGACTGAGACGTCTATGTTGAAGCAAGGATATCCTGAAAACCAAACCTGTTGGTGCTCCTTGGGACTGGAGTTGCGCCTATACGTATATAGGACACTGAAAGGTAGGGAGGGGATGGCAGAGGCCATGTTGGCCTCAGACAGGCAACTTTTCATCAGCTGTTCTCTTCCCAACGTATAAATGGCCACGGCTGAAAACTTTAGGAAGAACAGTAAAGAGAGAGGAGACTTCCTTTCATGGCAATTTTTTTTGTTTGTTTCAATCTTTTTTTTTTATTATATTTTTTGAGACATACATATCTTTACATTGCAAGGGGAACATCACATTAAAGGCGGCACATATGTTGAATTGATATATAAGTATGTTCCTGATGTTGAAACCCTGTGTATAAGACTGAATCTGGCCTTGTTGAATTGATATATAAGTTAGTATGTTTGAATGTAAAAAGTTTTTTTTTTTTCCTCTTAACTCTGTGCTGTTAATTGACCAAATGGAACAAGCTGACTGATTGGGGAGGGGGAGGGTCATGTGACTTTTTTTGTGTATAATACTAACACCTTCGCTGCATTGGGCAGGAACTGCATTAGGCAGTGAGGCATTTAAAGTGAGGTTTTTAAGTGATAAAAACAGTTAGACTACAGTTTGACTAGAGGTGACTGGGGACTGGATCTACTGCACACACTTTTACTCAAGACAACTAACGGTAAGCTATTCAGATCACACTATGATCCCAAGCTTGTTAGCCTGCATAGTTTAACCCCCCCACCCCTTTACAACTTCTTTCACTGCAGCCTCTCCCAAAACTGACTGCACAAAACACTGAAACCCTGAATTGACCCTAGCATTGCAATGCAGCAAAACACTTGACAAGGTACAGGCCCACCCCTGCTGTTTAGTCTGCACACACTCACTCTGCTCACAACAGCTCCTTGCAGCACTGCCTACCTCTGGCATCATGAACCTGCTATGTCTTCTAACTTTTTTCTTTCTCCTGGCCTCATGGAGATGTTACTCCCTCTATCCACTACAAACTCCTCCATCCTTGCCCACACCCAACATCACCATACACCCTGGACTACTCAAAAGCCTTGCGCTATCTACTGAATGTTGGTGGAGAACTCTAAAAACCAGCACACCAACCACCGCACACTCAAATGGAAAACACCACAAATTTACAACTTGCAAACAACTACCCAAATTCCTACTCATACTATTACTCTCTTTAGCAGGTGATATTGAACCTAACCCAGGTCCTCCCATTTCAGCTCTGTCCCATGCCCCTGAGAATTCCACCTTTAAATTACAAAAAGGGCTATCTGTCGCCCATATAAACATCCGGAGCCTGCTGCCCAAACTGGATGAACTAAGGGCATGGTGCCTTATGCATAAACCCAAAGCCATCGTTCGTACAGAAACATGGCTATCCTCTAAAACCCCTGATGCAAATATCGCCATTCAGGGATACTCCATTTTTAGGAGAGATAGGTCAAAGAGAGGAGGAGGGGTGTTATTTTATATTGCAGACACCTTACAATTTACACTGTTACATTGCCCACCAAGTCCACCCTCTTTTGAAACTCTAGTTGGCAAAATCTGCCTCCCCTTTTCTAAGCCCATCTTGCTTGCTGGCATCTACCGCCCCCCTAAAGCCCTTTTACAATCCTTGACTGATATCACCCAATTTCTTGCCTCCGTTTCCTCTCTGAATGAGAAGAGTGAGCTGCTAGTTCTAGGGGATTTCAACTTCAATTGGCTTGACCCTAAAAACCACAAAATCCAGATACAACTCAAGTCACTTAACCTATCGCAACTCATTTCCCAACCCACACGAATAAACCTGAAGTCGCATAACCATTCCTTGATAGACTGGATTCTCTCCTCAAACCCCAGCAGAATCCAATCCTCTGGCATCCTTCCTGATATTTTCAGTGACCATGCAATAGTGTACTGTGTAAGGAAAATTAAACCGCCCCATTCAAGCCCTAAAGTTCTCCTCACTAGAACATTTAAAAACTTTAACCCACAACAGTTTCTGGATGACCTTACCAACTGCCCATGGCACAGAATCGATTTAATTCCCGACCCTGATTCTGCGCTCGACTATTTCCAATCCGAGTTCTTAAAACTCTGCGATACCCATGCTCCACTACGCAAAATAAGGGTTCGGGGGGCCCACCTTCCATGGGTTACACCTGACCTTATAGCACTCTACCAGTTCAGGGATGCCTTGTGGAAAAGCTACAAAGTAACTGGCACTACCAAGGATCTCAATCACTACAGATGCCTGCGGAACGTGTGCACAAGGCAAACAAGGCACGCAAAAGCACAATATTACTCTGACAATCTCCACCAAAATACATCAAACCCAGCTAACTTCTGGAAGGTTATCAACAATATATTCCAGCCTTCTAACCATCAACAACCAAGTAATATCACTAAGGGGGATATTACTCTGACAAACCCCACTGACATTGCAAATGCATTCAATGATTACTTTGTGGGGTGTGCCACTAACTTATTAGCGAAACGCAGCACAAACCCCAAACATGAATCTCATCCTGGGAGTATCCCTACAGTCCCACCCCCTCCCAACACTGCCCACAATTTTCAATTTAGCCCAGTATCTGAAGAGGAGATTACACAAGCGCTCCTCAAACTAAAACTAAGCAGCCAATGTGGACCCGACTTACTACAATCTAGGTTCCTACGACTTGGTGCCCCAGCCATTGCCAAACCAATTGCGTCCATAGTCAACTCTATCCTGTCTGCAGGCCATATCCCTAAGATCTGGAAAACTGCCAGAGTTGTCCCAATCTTCAAAAGTGGGGACAAAAACACTGTCTCAAACTACAGGCCAATCTCACTTCTCCCAATTCTATCCAAAGTTATGGAAAAATGTGTCCACTCCCAATTAAGCGATTTCTACACCAAGACAAATTTCCCTAGCCAATTCCAGTCTGGGTTTCGTCCCAAACACTCCACCGTAACTACCCTGCTAAAAGTTTGCAATGAAATCCAGTGTGAAATGGAACGGGGACAACTCACTGGTGCAGTATTCCTAGATTTTGCAAAGGCTTTTGACCATCTCAGGCTCTAACTCCAACCCCCTGGATATCACCTGTGGTGTCCCGCAAGGCTCTGTTCTGGGGCCCCTACTCTTCTCAGTGTTCATTAATGATCTTCCCACAGCTTGTAAGGAAGCCTCAATACACATGTATGCAGATGACACAATCCTGTATGCACACAGCCATAGCCTCTCTGACCTTCAACACATACTTCAGTCTGACTTTTTGAGACTCGAAAACTGGATTTCCCAAAACAAACTGTTTTTAAACACTGACAAGACTGTAACAATGGTATTTGGGACCAAGACTAAATTTGTAAAGCTTCCAGTGACTGAGCTCCTGATTAGAACCAACGCTAGCTACCACCACCCTAACACCTGTCACTAGTTTTAAATACCTGGGCTTATGGTTTGACTCCCACTTAACATTCGGGATGCACATTGATACCCTGACAACCAAGACCTATGCCAAACTAGGGGTACTTTACAGGAACAAATCCTCCCTAAGTCTCCTGGTCAGAAAGCGTATTGCACAGCAGATGCTAATGCCAATTATTGACTATGGAGACATAGTATATGGCTCGGCTCCTCAAACCCACCTTAGCAAACTTGACACCCTCTACAATTCAATTTGTCGTTTTGTTCTCCAATGCAACTACAACACACATCACTGCGAAATGCTCAAAGAACTAGATTGGTCATCACTAGAGTCTAGGCGCAAAGTTCACCTTTCCTGTCTCACCCTCAAATACTTTCTGGGCAAGCTACCCAGCTACCTGAACAAGCTCCTCACCCCTACCACATGCAGTACCTATCACCTGAGATCAGACTCCAAAAGACTATTCATGGTCCCAAGACTCAACAAAGTATCCGGACGTTCCTCCTTCTCCTTCCGTGCACCCCAAAACTGGAACAACCTACCAGAGACTCTCATATCCACCACCAGCTTAAGTTCTTTCAAATCTAAGGCTGTCTCACACTTTAATCTGGTCTGTAACTGTTTCATACGCTCATAATATATATTTTCTTTAACTGTGCATGCAATGTCTTGTATATAATGTATACCTTGTTCATTTATGTAACTGTATTTGTAACCATGTATTATTTTGTTTTACTCTGTGCCCAGGACATACTTGAAAACGAGAGGTAACTCTCAATGTATTACTTCCTGGTAAAATATTTTATAAATAAAATATTATATAAAATATTTTCATACTGTATCCGTTGTCTCAGGTGTGAACTTAAAGTGGATATATGAGATAAGATAGAAAAAGGGTATAGTTGGAAGGAGTGGGGGGGGGGAGGGAGAGGGTGCGGATGGGGGAGATCTTAATACAGTGATTGGTACTGGACTTACTCTCCTGCTGCCTATTTATCTTTGGAGCCACGGCTCCCATGTTCGGTAGAACTGATCCGTGGTTTATTTTTATACCTTAAAAACATCTTTCTCTTTAAAAAAAATGTTAGTCCGCAATATATCCGTATAGTTATCGAAATGCTAATGCATGGGAGCGTATCCCAGCACACAGTGGTGACCTTAAAATGTCCTTGGGTCAGACATGAAATAAAAGGTACCCGCTCCGAATACCTAAATCACTTTAGTACAGAACTCATTTGGTACATGTTCTGTTTCCAAACGTGTCCCGTAGGTTGTCACATTTTGTATTCACTTTAGCCACGTGGTTGTGAGGGCGCCAACCCCAACTAATCCTGGCATGTATGTATTTCTCTCCCCTCCACCTATTGTTAGATTGTATGTTCAGTTCCCGTGACCAAGGGGTGTTCACTCTGCCATGTGAACTGGGGCTTAGTGCAGTGTCTGCAGCCAAATATATTCTCCTCTGGGACCCCCACCCAGACTGGCCCTAAGGGTCAAGCTATGACCACCAATGTTAATGAACAGGATATTCTGCAAGCACAGACCCCTGTATAACACACACACACGTTTATATCCATTTGAGCCGTTCCCTTATTTGTTGGCGGTGGGGCACTCTCAGTGGCCCCCTGGATCAATATGCCGCAGGCCCGCGGTGCGCAGCCGGTCGTTACGGGGGATTAGCAGAACTCGCCTGAATTTACCAAAGGCAGAATAATGTAAATACAAGGTGGACGTTTCGGTCATATACGGTACATGGACATTTTTTCAAGATGAGAGGTCTCTGGATACGGCTGAAATGTTGATCCAGTTACCATTGCCTGCCAGAAAGGCCACGGAACCTGTGCCACGGGGCTGTGGGCAGTAGTGACTGTGATTGGTTGTGTAGCATTTACTGCTCCCGCACAGCAGTGAGCAATGCCCGTCTGCTTTCTCCTAGGTACAGTACGCAGGTTCTTAGAGCTACACGGGGCAGCCCTGGAGAAGGTGGTGTTCTGTGTGACGGAGCAAGAAGAGGTATAACGTGTGTGTGTGTGTGTGTGTGTGTGTGTGTGTGTGTGTGTGTGTGTGTGTGTGTGTGTGTGTGTGTGTGTGTGTGTGTGTGAGTGTGTTATATCCTCGCACCCTTTACTTTGTCCCCTCCGGCAAATGCTAGCCCCATCCTATTTTGCATAATTGGATAAAATTTGTTATGTCATGTAATAATAACGTCATTTCATATTGCGCTTTTCTCTCAAAGGGTCTCAAAGCGCGTCCCAATTACAGTACACGGTACTATAGGATTGTTGCAGTCCCTATCCCGCAGAGCTTACACTCTGACAGGGAGATAAAGTGACTTGCCCAGGGTCACAGGGAGCTGACACGGGGAATTGAACCAGGTTCCCCTGATTCACACTCCGTGTCATTGTATTAGAGAATCGGTTTCTTTATTCAATGAGCCGCTCCTTCAGTAGAGCAAAAATGGGGACAGAGTCCGGAATCCTGGGCCTGAGTTTTTGTTGTAAATAAGTAATCTGATTGGGGCTGTACTGTATCTGTTTGATTTTCCCATCCACTCTCTTCTATCCCAGGGCGCATATAGTAAGTTGCTGCCTCTCTATTTTCCGCGATCCGTGAAGGAAGAGAGGTGCTCACTGCCCCTCCTGCCCCCCGACATCGGGAACGCAGATGGGGAGCCCGTGGTTCCAGAGAGACAGATCCGAATCAGCGAGAAGCCCGGATCACATGAAGGGAAGATGTGTCCCGGCACTGCGTATACTGGTATAGTGACACACACACACACACGCACACGCACACGCACACGTACACACACACACACACACACACACACACACACAGCCTCACTTACTTGTTGGACACGTGGATAACCACACAGTAACATCCACCAGTTATGGAGTGAGGATCCCTGCTAGTTTGCACATCGTTGTACATAGCAGGGCATACTATAGCTTGCCGGTACTTGGGAGCCTATAGCCTGCCGGTACTTGGGAGCCTATAGCCTGCCGGTACTTGGGAGCCTATAGCCTGCCGGTACGTGGGAGTTTGCCATGCGTTTTCTCCAGTGTCCCCCTGTGTGTGTTGCAGAAGACTCTGAGGATGAGGAGAGGGGCCTGGGGCAGGACCTGACCTTCATCGGCTCGCACGCCTTCGCCCGCATGGAGGGAGACGTGGACAAGCAGAGGCGCCTGGCACTGCAGGGACAGATGTCCGGAGCCTCCGTTCAGAAGCAGCATCAGAGGAAGTGAGTGAGGCAGGGCGTGTGTGTGATGTCACAGGGATCCGCCACACGTAACATCACAGGGCGTGTGTGATGTCACAGGGATCCGCCACACGTAACATCGCAGGGCGTGTGTGTATACTAGTGGATAATGTACACAGTCTCTCTCTCTATAACTAGTGGTATACTGCGGTACCAGTCTCTCTCTATATTATACTAGAGTGTTTTATTGTGTTTATTACTTACCAGTCTCCTCTCTCTAACTAGGGTATACTCACCAAGTCTCTTTAGACTAGTGTTTACTGCTACACAACGTCTTCTCTCTTATACTAGTGTATACGGTAACCAGTCTCTCTCTCTCTATACTAGTGGATACTGGACCAGTCTCTATATCTATACTAGTGATACGTATGTCCTAGTCTCTCCCTCTCTCTATACTAGTGTTATACTGTACCAGTCCGTTCTTCTCTTATATAATAGTGTTGTATACTTGTAAGTCTCTCGTCTATACAGTGTATATTCACTGTGAACAGTCTCTCTCTTTACTAGGTGTTTTTTTGTTAGTTTGATTTTAACGTGTTGTAACCAGTTGAGTTGTCTCTCTCTCAACTAGTGTATACTGTGTACCAGGCTCTCTCTCTCTATACTAGTGTATACTGTACTAGTCTCTCTCCTCGTATATAGTTGTATACGTATATCGCTCTCTCTCTATACTAGTGTATACTTACAGTCTCTCTCTCTCTAACTAGTGTTATACTGACCAGTCTTCTCTCTCTCCTAACTAGTGTATACGTACCAGTGTATCTCTCTATACTAGGGTTATATACTGTACCAGTCTCTCTTCTCTATACTAGTTGTATACTGTACCAGTTCTCTCACTCTCTTATACTAGTGTATAAGTACCCAGTCTCTCTCTCTCTATACTAGGGAGTATACTTTGTACAGTCCTTCTCTCCGAGAGAACGAGGGGAGAACTGCTCGTTTGCTAACAGTCTATCTCTATATATTACGAGTGTTAATACTGGTGTACCAAGTCTCTCTTCTCTCATACTATGTTACGATGTAACAGTCTCTCTTCTATACTAGTGTAGTGATAATGTACAAGTCTCTCTCTTCTATATACTAGTGTATCTATACTGTGACCAGTCAGTCTCTCTCTCTATTATACTAGTGTATACTGTTCCAGTCTAGTCTCTCTCTTCTCTTATACTAGTGTCACTGTACCAGTAGTCCTCTCTCTCTATATAGAGTATTTCCTCTTACCCGTCTCTTCTATACTAGTTGTATACGTGTACCAGTCTCTCTCTATCTAAGTTGTATGTATAACTGTACAGTCTTCTCTCTATACTAGTGTAATACTGTACCAGTCTCTCTCTCTCGGTGTTCTATACTAGTGTATACTGTTACTTAGATCTCTCTCTTCTCTATAATAGTGTATACTGTAACCAGTCTCTATCCTTCTAGAACTAGTGTATACGGTGGTGACCTTAGTTGTCTCGGTGATCTATCTCTTTTGTATACTAGTTTAGTGTATACTGTACCAGTCTCCTCTCTATATCTAGGGGATCAAGAGGGGGAGAAGACGGGGGAAAAGGTATCTTCTATATCTATACGAGGATTTTTTATAATGTGTTGTACCAGTCTCTCTCTCTCTATAATAGTGTTATACTTGTATCCAAGTCTTCTCTCCTCTCTCTATACTAGTGGTATACTTTTTAACCACAGTCTCTCTCTCTCTATACTAGTGTATACGTACAGTCTCTCTCTCTAGTATACTAGTGTATACTGTAACAGTAGAGAGATAGAGAAAAGAGGGGGAGGCCGTGGGGTGCGTTTGGTATGGTTAGTGTTGTCTATATACTGTACCATTAGGGTTTTGTCTTTCGTGTCTCCTCTCTATACTAGTTGTTGAATACTGTAACAAGTCTCTCTTCTCAACTAGAGTATTTATACTGTACCGTGTTACCAGTCTCTTCTCTCTATAATAGTGTTTAACTGTACACAGTTCTCTCTCTATATGATACTAGTGTTATACGTAACCAGAGGTCTCCTCTATACTAGTGTATACTGTACCCAGTCTCTCTCTTCTATACTAGTGTATTGATGACCACCGCCTGAGATATTTGGTTGCAAATCCAAAGGAGAGAGCAGTACGCAGTAGAGTTCGTGATAGAAGGCTGCGTGCGAGACTCGGGAGATCACACCACGCCGAAACCCTCAGTGCGCCCCAGACCACGTACAACCGGGCATTCCAAAACGGAGAGCAGAGAGAGATGAAAGGAACAGATCTCTAAAACTCCAGACAAGCGGGCAGCCGCATGTCCTCTTCTACGAGTCCATGGACTGGTTCCCCCCACTTCACCCCCCACCCCAGCCACATAACTCACCACTCCCCCGGTCTTGCCCCCCTCGCGGAACGCAGACCAACCCTGGGGACCCCAAAAACGGCGTAGAGAGACGATGTGACTATCACCCCACCACCGAACCCCTAGTCACGAAACCTGTAAGGGGAGAACTTGGTGCCGTTGGGGGGAAAATAGAGGGAAAAAGGTAGGACAATAGGAGAGAGAGATGGAAGAGGGCACCACGAAGGCGGGGATTGTGCGAGGGGGAAAACGGGGGGAAAAGGATCAGAGAGACGACTACACTAGAAACTAGTGTATACTGTACCAGTCTCTCTCTCTTATATACTGTTGTTATACGGTACAGTCTCTCTCTCTCATAATAGTGTATACGATACTGTACCAGTTCTCTCTCTATATACTAGTGTATACTGTACAGTCTCTCTCTCTATATTACTAGTTATACTGTACACGTCTATCTATAATCTAGTGTATCCTGTACCAGTCTCTCTCTCTCTCAATAGTGTTATACTGCTAACCAGTTCTCTCTATATATACTGTGTATACTGTACCAGTCTCTCCTCTCTATATTACTAGTGATTGATACTGTACCAGTCTCTCTCTCTCTCTTATACTTGTGTATACTGACCAGTCTTCTTCTCTCATACTAGTGTAACTGTACCAGTCTTCCTCTATCTATAGTGTATACGTACCAGTCTCTCTCTCTCTAGATAATAGTTGGTATACTGTACCAGTCTCTCTATCGCTATTATAGTGATATACTGTACCAGTGCTCTCTCTCTATTATACTAGTGTATTATACGCTACAAGTCTCTCTCTCTATTTACTAGTGTATACTGTACCAGTCTTCTCTCTATATACTAGTGTATACTGTACCAGTCTCTCTCTCTCTACTATACTAGTTGTATTACTGTACCTCTCTCTCTCGTATCTATACTTGTGCTACTGCTACAGTCTCTCTCTCTATACTAGGATATGTACCAGTCTACTCTCTATATACTAGTGTCTAATGTACCAGTCTCTATCTTCATATACTGTGGTATACTGTACCAGTCTCTCTACTCTTATATAGTGTATACTGTACCAGTCTCTCTCTCTCTAGACTAGTGATACGTGCCAGCTATCCCTCTCTATAAGTGTATAATGTTAGAGTCTCTCTCTCTCTATACGAGTGTAATGTACCAGTATCCTCTATCTCTATTACTGTCGTGTATACTGTACCAGTCTCTCTTTCTATACTAGTGTATACTGTAACAGTCTCATCGTACTATATTAGTGCTATAATGTACCAGTCTCTCTCGCTTATACTAGTGTATACATGTACCGTCTTCTATCTATACTAGTTGATATATACTGGATACCAGTCTTACTCTATCTAACTAGTGTTATATGCCAGTATCGCTCTTTATCTCTATACATAGTAGAAACGAGTAGCAGATGTACTTAGGGAGGATTAAGTGCAAGACCTGAGATAAGTTTAGTATAACTGTACCAGTCCTCTTCTTATATGTTAAATAAGTTTATCCTAGATAGGTCATATGTACCAGTCTCTCTCTACAATATACTAGTGTATACTGTACCCAGTCTCTCTCTCTCTTCCTATATACTAGTGTATACATGACCAGTCTCTCTCTCTCTATACTATGTTATGACTGATACAGTATCGTCTCTCTCTATATAGTGTATGACTGTACCAGTATCTCTCTCTCTTCTATCTAACTAGTGTATACCGTACCGGGTATGTCTCTCTTCTGATGAAGGCCACTAGATGATTATACTGTACCAGTCTCTCTCTATACTAGTGTATAGATATAGCTCTCCGTGCCAACTAGTTACGCCACCCCCAGATCCGGTTTGGGCCACTTCCAGAAGAAAACATTTCTTCACAGATCCAGACACCCAGTATACTGTACCAGTTCTCTCTCCGTCTCTCTATACTAGGTATACTGTACCGTCTCTTAGTATACTAGTGTATACTGTACAGTTTCTCTCTCTCTATACTAGAGTATACTCTACCAGTCTCTCTTTCTATCTTTATACTATTATACTAATGTATTTACCAGTCTCTCTCTCTATACTAAGGGTATACTGTACCAGCTCTCGTCTCTATTCACTGAGATTGTACCGTTCTCTCTGTATATACTGTTGTATACTGTACCACGTCTCTCTCTCTATACTAGTGTATACTGTACCAGGCTCTCTATACTAGTGTATATTGCTCCCAGTCATCTCTCTATATACTAGTGTATACTGTACCAGTCTCTCTCTTATACTAGGTTATACTGTACCAGTTCTCTTTCTCTAACTAGTGTATACGGTATACCATTATGGACTCTCGCACCATACACACTAAAATCACCGAAACATAGATCTGTGAGGTGATGAATCTAATGGGGACTTTTTTAAGGCGTGTTCCCTCCGCCCGGAAGGTTTCACCCAACTCCCCGTGGTACCCACCCTATAATCAGATCCCAGGAGAGTGGATATCTTCCCTGCTGCTGATGGCTATTTGGTTCTCTCCCTGCAGAATGTCACCCACAGAGCAGACCGATTAGGAAAGGCGCCACCGGGCACCGTCCTGTAGAACCGGATCTTTTCCCGGTCTGTGCCAGCAAGATTTATTTCGTTAAGTATCGGATTGACTCAGTCGGGAATCTTGGTACACACGGAGGTCATGACCTTGTGTGAGAAGTCAACACACACGAAGACGAATCGCGGCGTACTGCACACGCGGGGAGTGTTCATGGCTTGCGGCTTAAAGCGCGTGATCATTTGAACCCCAAAAGAGACCTGTAAAGGCGTGAAGCTTAGCACCCTAGTGTAGAGAATAATGGTGCTGTGCTTTGCAAGTGCAGAGCCGTGATTGAAATGACGGATGTGCAAATCGGGAAACGCGGAACGGCCCGCAACATACAGTACTGAGTAATAACGCGCGGCTGGTAATGGCGCCAAGTCATATTCTATATGCTCATTTTTTCTAACGGCACGAGAGGAGGTGAGGACAGGAAAGAGGCCCAAAACTCCAGATGCAACAAAAGGCCGCAGCCCCGCCAGCACTGGAAGGGTTAATAAAGCTGCTTTACAACCCTCACGTGGCGGACACTGGAGGGTGACAAAAGATAAAAAGAGGAGAGCGCGGGCGGATCCTGGTGACATCACAATGGCCGTCCTGCGATGTTGTGTACGTGTGGCGGACCACTGTGACATTCACACAGCGCTGCCGATGTAACGTTGTGGCGGATCCCTGTGACATCACACACGCCCTGTGATGCCCCGCATGGCGGATCCCTGTGACATAACAACATGCGCTCGATTTTGTAAAGTTGGCGGAGTCCCTGTGACATCACATGCCTCATGTGCTGCGGAGTGATGGACGTGTGGGCTTGATCCCTGGACATTACACACCGCCCTGCGAGGAGGTGCTGTGACACACACCGCCCTGCGATGTACGTGGCGGATACATGTGGATCAAACACAGTCCTGCGGGCGGATCCTGTGACATTCACACACACGCCTGCGAAGCGGCGCGGATGCCGTGTGACATCACACACACGCCTCTGCTGTGCCATGCGTGGCGCGAGTGCAGACGTGGCGGGAATCCCTCTACTGTGAACATCACACAGCATGGGATTTGTTGAACGTGTGGAGGATCCCTTGTGAGCACAAACATGAGCCTGCGATTGTAACGTGTGGCGGATACCTGTGAAGCACACATGCACTGCGTGTTGTAACGTGTGCGGATCCCTGTGACATCACACATTCGCTGCGATTGATACGTGTGGCGGATCCTGTGACATCACACACACGCCTGCGAGGCGGATGCCTGTGACATCACACACGCCCGCGATGTTACGTGTGGCGGATCCGTGTACATCCACACAACGCCTGCGAGGCGTGCGATGCCTGTGACATCACACACACGCCCTGCGATGTTAACGTGTGGCGGATCCCTGTGTGACATCACACACACGCCCTGCGATGCCCTGCGAGGCGGATCCCTGTGACATCACACATGCGCTGCGATGTTACGTGGGCGGATCCCTGGACATCACACACACGCCCTGCGATGCCCGCGTGGCGGATCCCTGTGACATCACACACACGCCCTGCGAGGCGGATGCCTGTGACATCACACACGCCATGCGATTGTTACGTGTGGCGGATCCCTGTGACATCACACACGCCTGCGATGCCTGGGGCGGATCCCTGTGACATCACACATGCCCGCGATGTTACTGGGCGGATCCCTGTGACATCACACACACGCCCTGCGATGCCCAAAAGAGGTGGTAGGATCGAATTGTGACATCACAACACGCCCTGCGAGGCGGATGCCTGTGACATCACACAAGCCATGCGATGTTAGTGGGCGGATCCCTGTGACATCACACACGCCCGCGATGTTAAGTGGGCGGATCCCTGTGGACATCACCACACGCCTGCGATGTTTTAACGTGTGGGGATCCCTGTGACATCCACACCACGCCCGATGAGAGGCGGATCCCTGTGACATCAAACACACCCTGGATGTTACGTGTGGCGGATCCTGTGACATCACCACACACGCCCTTGCGATGTACGTGTGTGGGCGGATCCCTTGTGACATAACACACCGCCCTGCGATGTACGTGTGGCGGATCCCTGTGACAATCACACAAGACCAGAAGATGTTACGTGTGGGCGGGTGTGGATACCTGGACATGTGATGTCACAGGGATCCGCCACACGTAACATCGCAGGGCGTGTGTGATGTCACAGGGATCCGCCACACGTAACATCGCAGGGCGTGTGTGATGTCACAGGCATCCGCCTCGCAGGGCGTGTGTGTGATGTCACAGGGATCCGCCACGCGGGGCATCGCAGGGCGTGTGTGTGATGTCACAGGGATCCGCCACATGTAACATCGCAGGGCATGTGTGATGTCACAGGGATCCGCCTCGCAGGGCATCGCAGGGCGTGTGTGATGTCACAGGGATCCGCCACACGTAACATCGCAGGGCGTGTGTGTGATGTCACAGGCATCCGCCTCGCAGGGCGTGTGTGTGATGTCACAGGGATCCGCCACACGTAACATCGCAGGGCGTGTGTGATGTCACAGGCATCCGCCTCGCAAGGCGTGTGTGTGATGTCACAGGGATCCGCCACACGTATCATCGCAGCGAATGTGTGATGTCACAGGGATCCGCCACACGTTACATCGCAGTGCATGTGTGCTGTCACAGGGATCCGCCACACGTTACATCGCAGCGCATGTGTGCTGTCACAGGGATCCGCCACACGTTACATCCCAGCGCATGTGTGATGTCACAGGGATCCGCCACGCAGGGCATCGCAGGGCATGTGTGTGATGTCACAGGCATCCGCTTCGCAGGGCGTGTGTGTGATGTCACAGGGATCCGCCACGCAGGACGTGTGTGTGATGTCACAGGGATCCGCCACACGTTACATCGCAGGGCGTGTGTGATGTCACAGGCATCCGCCTCGCAGGGCGTGTGTGTGATGTCACAGGGATCCGCCACGCGGGGCATCGCAGGGCGTGTGTGTGATGTCACAGGGATCCGCCACATGTAACATCGCAGGGCATGTGTGATGTCACAGGGATCCGCCTCGCAGGGCATCGCAGGGCGTGTGTGATGTCACAGGGATCCGCCACACGTAACATCGCAGGGCGTGTGTGTGATGTCACAGGCATCCGCCTCGCAGGGCGTGTGTGTGATGTCACAGGGATCCGCCACACGTAACATCGCAGGGCGTGTGTGATGTCACAGGCATCCGCCTCGCAAGGCGTGTGTGTGATGTCACAGGGATCCGCCACACGTATCATCGCAGCGAATGTGTGATGTCACAGGGATCCGCCACACGTTACATCGCAGTGCATGTGTGCTGTCACAGGGATCCGCCACACGTTACATCGCAGCGCATGTGTGCTGTCACAGGGATCCGCCACACGTTACATCCCAGCGCATGTGTGATGTCACAGGGATCCGCCACGCAGGGCATCGCAGGGCATGTGTGTGATGTCACAGGCATCCGCTTCGCAGGGCGTGTGTGTGATGTCACAGGGATCCGCCACGCAGGACGTGTGTGTGATGTCACAGGGATCCGCCACACGTTACATCGCAGGGCGTGTGTGATGTCACAGGCATCCGCCTCGCAGGGCGTGTGTGTAATGTCACAGGGATCCGCCACACGTTACATCGCAGCGCATGTGATGTCACAGGGATCCGCCACACGTTACATCGCAGCGCATGTGTGATGTCACAGGGATCCGCCATGCGGGGCATCACAGGGCGTGTGTGATGTCACAGGGATCCGCCACACGTTACATCGCAGCGCATGTGTGATGTCACAGGGGTCCGCCACACGTTACATCGCAGCGCATGTGTGATGTCACAGGGATCCGCCACGCGGGGCATCGCAGGGCGTGTGTGATGTCACAGGCATCCGCCACGTGAGGGTTGTAATGCAGCTGTATTAACCCTTCCAGTGCTGGGCGGGCTGCGGCACTTTGCCATCGCCTCTTCCTGTCAGAACGCGATCTCCGTTAGAAAAATGAGCATATAGAATATGACTTGGCGCCATTACCAGCCGCGCGTTATTACTCGTACTGTATGTTCGGGGCCCCGTTCACAGAGGTGCAAAGCCCGGGTCATGTCAATCACGGCTCTGCACTTGCAAAGCACAGCACCCATTATTCTCTACACTAGGGTGCTAAGCTTCAGCGCCTTTACAGGTTCTCTTTTGGGGTTCAAATGATCACGCGCTTTAAGCCGCAAGCCCATGAACACTCCCCGCGTGTGCAGTACGCCGCGATTCGTCTGCGTGTGTGTGACTTCTCACCACAAGGTCATGACCTCCGTGTGTACCAAGATTCCCGACCTGAGTCATACCGATACTTACACGGAAATAAATCTGCTGGCACAGACCCGGGAAAAGATCCGGTTACTACAGGACGGTGCCCGGTGCGCCTTTCCTAATCGGCTGCTCTGTGGGTGACATTCTGCAGGGAGAGAACCAAATAGCAGCAGCAGCAGGGAAGATATCCACTCTCCTGGGATCTGATTATAGGGTGGGGTACCACGGGGAGGTGGGTAGGAAACCTCCGGGCGGAGGGGAACACGCCTTAAAGTCCCCAAATTAGATTCACCTCACAGATCTATGTTTCGGTGATTTAGTGTGTAATGGTGCGAGAGTCCATAATGGTATACAGTATACACTAGTATAGAGAGAGAGAGACTGGTACAGTATACACTAGTATAGAGAGAGAGACTGGTACAGTATACACTAGTATATAGAGAGAGACTGGTACAGTATACACTAGTATAGAGAGCCTGGTACAGTATACACTAGTATAGAGAGAGAGAGAGTGGTACAGTATACACTAGTATAGAAAGAGAGACTGGTACAGTATACTCTAGTATAGAGAGAGAGACTGGTACAGTATACACTAGTATAGAGAGAGAGACTGGTACAGTATACATTAGTATATAGAGAGAGACTGGTACAGTATACACTAGTATAGAAAGAGAGACTGGTAGAGTATACTCTAGTATAGAGAGAGAGACTGGTACAGTATACACTAGTATAGAGAGAGAGACTGGTACAGTATACACTAGTATAGAGAGACTGGTATAGAGAGAGACTGGTACAGTATACTGGTGTCTGGATCTGTGAAGAAATGTTTTTCTGGAAGTGCCCCAAACCGGATCTGGGGGTGGCGTAACTAGTTGGCACGGAGAGTATATCTATACACTAGTATAGAGAGAGACTGGTACAGTATACACTAGTATAGAGAGAGAGATACCGGTACAGTATACACTAGTATAGAGAGAGAGAGAGAGATACTGGTACAGTATACACTAGTATAGAGAGAGAGATACTGGTACAGTATACACTAGTATAGAGAGAGAGAGACTGGTACAGTATACACTAGTATAGAGAGAGAGAGAGAGACTGGTACAGTATACACTAGTATAGAGAGAGAGACTGGTACAGTATACACTAGTTTAGGGAGAGACTGGTACAGTATACACTAGTATAGAGAGAGAGAGACTGGTACAGTATACACTAGTATAGAGAGAGAGACTGGTACAGTATATACTAGTATAGAGAGAAAGAGCGATACTGGTACAGTATACACTAGTATAGAGAGAGACTGGTACAGTATACACTAGTATAGAGAGAGACTGGTACAGTATACACTAGTATAGAGCGAGAGAGACTGGTACAGTATACACTAGTATAGAGAGAGAGACTGGTACAGTATACACTAGTATAGAGAGAGAGACTGGTACAGTATACACTAGTATATAGAGAGAGAGAGACTGGTACAGTATACACTCGTATAGAGAGAGAGAGACTAGTACAGTATACACTAGTATAGAGAGGGAGAGACTGGCACAGTATACACTAGTATAGAGAGAGAGAGACTGGTACAGTATACACTAGATTAGAGAAGAGAGACGGTACAGTAGACACTAGTATAGTAGACAGAGAGCACTGGTACAGTATACACTAGTATAGAGAGGCAGAGACTGGTTACAGTATACACTAGATATAGAGAGAGCGAGTCAGCCCTAGAGGACCATAGGTAAACAGATATACGAGAGTTAGATAGAGGAGAGAGAGAGGAGAACAGGTTAATATACACTAGTATAAGAAAGGAGCCGAGTAACAAGTAAACATACTCTAGTATAGAGAGAGAGAGATGGTCCAGTAATACAACTAGTACTGAGAGGAGAGAGTATACATGTTTATGAACGATTACATAGTACTATATAGAAAGAGAGAATGGTAGCGTTATCATCTAGTTATAGAGACGCAGAGACTGGTACAGATCTAATAGCATATATAGAGAGACGAGTATGGTTACGTAATGACCTATGAAAGAGAGACTGGTCAATAATAGTTAGAGGAGAGCTGGTACGTATACACCTGGGACCCCCCGGACGGAGATGTCTCGGACTGGCACAATACCATCGGGGTGTATATATGGAGCACTGAGAAGATGATATCAGTGAACACTAGTAAGAGAGAGACTGGGACGTTACACTAGTATCCAGAGAGAGAGATGATACGGTTACAGTATACCACCTCAGTTATGGAGACAGAGACTGGTACAGATAAAATGATGCCTATATAGAGAGAGCGAAATACTTTAAGATACCTAGTATAGAGATGAGATAACTGGTAACAGATAACACTCTATATGAGAGAGAGAGAGACGGGTACAGGAAACCACTAGTATAGAGAGAAGAGACTGGTACAGTATCATCTATCTTAGAGGGAGAGACTGGTTCAGTATTACACCACTATATTATGAGAGAGAGTACTGGTCACAGTATACACTAGGATATAGAGAGAGAGAGACTGGTACAGTATACTATATAGAGAGAGAGAAGATCCAAAGCGGACTGGTACAGTTATACACTCAGTATAGAGGAGGAGACTGTTACGTATACACTATAGAGAGAGAGAAGAGACGATGTACAGTATACCCTGCATAGGGGCCACTGGAAGACACGGTATGAGAGAGAACGGACGAGTATAACACTAGTAGGACTGTTACCTATAACACTAGTATATGAGTGAGCAGTCACGACGAACATAGAAGAAGACGAGAGAATGCGGTATCAGTACATCTCCGCTATAGAGAGAGAGAGACTGAGTTGACACTAGTTATAGAGAAGGTAGAGACTGGACAGTTTAATAAAACTAGTTAGGAGAGAGAGACTTGGTACATGATCACACTATATAGAGAGAAGAGAGACTGGAAATTACACTAGTATCTAGTAGAGAGGAGAGCTGGTACAGGTTACACTAAGTTTACTAGAGAGAGAGACGAATGGACAGTATACAACTAGTATAGGAGAGAGAGAATGGTACAAGTATCACACTATAATAGAGTAGAGCAGAGGTGTACATACCCTAGTAAAGAGTATAGCCAGGAGAGGACTGGGACAGTATAACTATAGTATTATAGGAGGAGAGCAAAGATGGTAACAGTTTACACTAGATATAGAGGAGCAACTGGTACATGTTACATCCTAGTATAGAGTAAGAGAGAGACTTAGGTACAGGGATACTACGTATAGAGAGAGAGAGAGACTGTGTACAGGAAGCTATAACTATATAAGAGAGAGAGCTGCGTACATAATACTCAGTATTGAGAGAGAGACTGTGCGTAAACACTAGTAAAGAGCAGACTGATAGTATACAACGTAAGTATGATAGCAGAGAAGAGAAGACGTGTGAACACAGATCACACTAGTATAAATTAGCGAGAGAGACTGGTACAGTATAACACTAGTATATAGAGAGAGATGTACAGTACTACATAGTATAAGAGGAGGAGAGACGGGTTATCAGTATACACTAGTATAGGATAGAGACTGCTACACCGTTATACACTAGTATATAGAGAGAGAGAGACGCGTTACAGTTAGACTGAAGAATAGAACTGCGTATACACTGTATAGAGAGAGAGAGACTGGTCAAACGTATTAACACTAGTATTAGAGACCGAGAGAGAAGAAGGTACAGTAAGATCTAAGTATAAGGAGCAGAGGACTGTACAGGATAACACTAGTATAGAGAGAGAGGACTGGTACAGTAAAGACACTAGTTATAGAGAGAGAGAGACTGTACCATATCACTAGTGATAGAGAGTAGAAGACTGGTTACAGTATAACATACGAGTAGAGGACGAGAGAGACTGGTACAGTAAACAACTAATACGTAGAGAGAGAGTAGTTCAGTACCTATCGACTTAGTATAGAGAGAGAGAAGTGGCATCTCGGTACCTAGTCAGATCCCCTGTCATAGAGAGAGAGAGAACTAGTGTACAGTATAACCACTGAGAGTAGACGAGAGAGACTGGACAGTAATATACTTAGTATAAGAGAGAGACCTGGTCACAGTATACACACTAGTATAGGAGAGAGACTGTACAGATAACACTTAGTATGGAGAGAGAATGGACAGGATACACTATATATAGCGAGAGAGACTGGACGTAAATAGTAATGAGAAGCACTAGTCAATACAGTATATGAGGAGAGGACTGGTTACGTATACCCTAGTATAGAGAGAGAGAGATGGGTACAGTATACACTAGTATATGGAGTAGAGAACTGGTACAACGTAATACACTAGATAGAAAGAGATGGTACAGTATCACATCATTAGAAGGGACTTAAGTAGTACGAGGAATAGGACTAGCATCGTTCAGGAGAGAGACTGGTACAGTATACAAATAGTAATAGGAGAGAAGAGCCTGGTACAGTAGTCCACTAGTATAGAGAGAGAGAGACGTACAGTTTACTACAGTATTAGGAGGAGCAGAAGAAGCTTGTTACAGTATACACTCAGTAATAGAGAGAGACTGATGTAACAGTATACAATAGTATAGAAGAGAGACTGGTACAGTAATACACCTCAAACTGTGGAATCAGACGAGAGAGAGATGGTAACAGTATACCTAGTAGAGAAGAGAGAGACTGGTTAGAACTACACCGTAGTTATAGAGGAGAGAGCCTGGTTACAGTTACACCTAGTTATAGATAGAGAGAGACTGTACAGTATTACACCTTAAAGTAGATAGAGAGAGGAGACCTAGTAAGAGAGACACCGTAATAGAGAGAGGACGAGATGTACAGTATACACTAGTATAAAAGAGGTAGAGATCTGGTCTGTACAGGATACATAACGCAGTTCCATACGGGAGAGAAAGAAGTGGTACAGTATACATCAGCTATAGAAGGAGAAGACGGTAGAGTATCCTACTGAGTATCGATGAGAGAGAGACCTGGTACGTAGTCACACAGTATAGCAAGAGGAGAGAGACCCCTGGTCAGTATTACACTAGTATATAGAGAGAGACCGACGAGACACTGATGGAAGAAGTAATGACAGTATACACTAGTATGATAGAGACGTTAAGTATAACTATAATCAGTCGGAAGACGGCGTACGTATATACAGTATAGAGGGAGAGACACTGTTTACAGTATAACTAGATATCGAGAGAGAGAGACCGGTTTACAGTAATACACTAGTATAGAAGAGGAGAACCTGGTCACAGTATACCCTAGTCTAATAGAGAGAGACTGGACAGTATCACTCCTATGTATAGAGAGAGGAACTGGTATCAGATAACACTAGTATAGAGTAAGAGAGAGAGACGGTTACAGTCTACACTAGTATGCGAGAGAGGACGACGGAGTACCTATACACTAGTATAAAGAGGAGAGGGACTGTGTACAGTATAACACTCGTTAGCAGGAAGAGAAGAGAACTGGTTACAGTATCACACTGTATGAGAGAGAGAGACTAGAGTAATTATACACAAGTATAGAGAAGAGATGCAGATACACTTTCGAGACGAGAGACTGGTACCAGTATAACACAGTAAATGAGAGAGAGCTTAGAGACTGGTACAGTAACAAATTATATAGAGAGAGAACTGTGTACCAGTATCATAACAGTATAGAGAGAGAAGACTGGTAACAGTATACCTAGTAATAAGAGAGGGAGAGGCAGCCTGACAGTATACCTAGTATAGAAGAAAGCGAGACTTCGGTTCAACAGTATGAGAGAGACTGAGTATGAGGCGGAGCATACATGACATAGAAGAGAGAGACTGGTACAGTACTACACTAGTCGAAAGAGAGAGAGACTGGTACAGTATAAATAGTCATAGAAAGAGCTGGTGCGTATACTCTAGTATAGGACGAGACTGGTACTATACACTAGGATAGAGAGCGAGGATGGTTGTGCTACAGTTACATAGTATAGAGAGCGAGAGACTGGTACAGTATACACTAGTATAGAGAGAGAGAGACTGGTACAGTATACACTAGTATAGAGAGAGAGACTGGTACAGTATACACTAGTATAGAGAGAGAGAGACTGGTACAGTATACACTAGTATAGAGAGAGACTGGTACAGTATACACTAGTATAGAGAGAGACTGGTACAGTATACTGGTGTCTGGATCTGTGAAGAAATGTTTTTCTGGAAGTGCCCCAAACCGTATCTGGGTGCAGCTGGGGGTGGCGTAACTAGTTGGCACGGAGAGTATATCTGTGAGCTATGAGGTTCCGGTCTTTTTTGGGGTCACAGACTTTCTTTTGCTCGCAGTTACAACCGCTGGCTGTCTCGCGCACGGACGGAGGACCTCTCGGACATCGCTGCACTCAAAGCCCTGTACCAGTCAGGTGGGTCTGACTTCCTGTAACCAGCGAGATTAGGCCTCGGGTCGTATAGTGCGTGTAAAGTAACGCGGGTGTGTGTTACACGCTGCCCCCCTACACCCCAATAACAGGACTACCATCCTCATTTCCTTGTCGTGCCAAAGCAACCCTGTTTAGGTCAATGGAACGAGGGGGGTGGGTTCGGATTTTGGAGAGCGCTGTTTTCCCGGGAAGATGCCGGTGCGACTCCATGGTGGAAACAGGACCGCCCGGTGTCGAGCAGTAGGAAGCCGCAAACGTTGACGTATCTCCACTAGTGTAGCCGTGCATTCTCTGATGATGGCTAGGGTAGATATCAGGAGATGTAGCGTGCTGCATTTAAAGGTGCAGTCCCACTTTATTTGATCAGTTCTCTTTCCTATTCCCTTTTCACGCTGACCGTGCCGTTTTCGGTTCTGGAAGACTAGTCATTGGGAGGGATCCCTTGTATTGGGAGGGGATCCCTTGTATTGGGAGGGATCCCTTGTATTTTCTTCCAGACCAGCTTGTGCCACACACTATGGCAGGGATCGATTTATTGGCCATATCTACTAAGCCGTCTCCTGTCCTGTGACATCTTACACCCCATACAAGTCAATAAGCTGTAGGGGGTTTTCCAGCGACGGAACACCACTCCGTATAATCTAGGCCTCTATCCTTAACCCATTCACTGCCGACTTTACTCTGCCCCAGCATAGAGGGATGTGGAAGAAAGCACTCTTGTTTTAATGATAACCACTATACATGTAGTGTTGAGTTCTAGATGTTCTGTGCGTGGGGCAGAGGAGAGGTGGGATGAGTTCTAGATGTACTGTACGCAGAGGAGAGGCGGGATGAGTTCTAGATGTTCTGTACGCAGAGGAGAGGGGATGAGTTCTAGGTGTACTGTACGCAGAGGAGAGGTGGGATGAGTTCTAGATGTACTGTACGCAGAGGAGAGGCGGGATGAGTTCTAGGTGTACTGTACGCAGAGGAGAGGCGGGATGAGTTCTAGGTGTACTGTACGCAGAGGAGAGGTGGGATGAGTTCTAGATGTACTGTACGCAGAGGAGAGGCGGGATGAGTTCTAGATGTACTGTACGCAGAGGAGAGGTGGGATGAGTTCTAGGTGTACTGTACGCAGAGGAGAGGTGGGTTGAGTTCTAGATGTACTGTACCCGGGGCAGAGGAGAGGCGGGATGAGTTCTAGATGTACAATACACGGGGATATAGGAGAGGTGGGATGAGTTCTAGATGTACTGTATGCAGGG
>WSYH01002075.1:82884-97241 GCA_036426205.1 Ascaphus truei
GTGTGTGAGGGAGGCTGGCACGGCCGCGGTGTGTGAGGGAGGCTGGCACGGCCGCGGTGCGTGAGGGAGGCTGGCACGGCCGCGGTGCGTGAGGGAGGCTGGCACGGCCGCGGTGCGTGAGGGAGGCTGGCGCGGCCGCGGTGTGCGAGGGAGTCTGGCGCGGCCGCGGTGTGCGAGGGAGGCTGGCGCGGTGAGGGAGGCTGGCGCTGCCGCGGTGTGAGGGAGGGAGGCTAGCGCTGCCGCGGTGTGTGTGTGGCTAGCGCTGCCGCGGTGTGTGAGGGAGTCTGGCACTGCCGCTGTGTGTGTGTGGCTAGCGCTGCCGCGGTGTGTGAGGGAGTCTGGCACTGCCGCTGTGTGAGGGAGTCTGGCACTGCTGCTGTGTGTGTGTGGCTGGCGCTGCCGCTGTGTGTGTGTGGCTGGCGCTGCCGCGGTGTGTGAGGGAGGCTGGCACTGCCGCGGTGTGTGTGTGGCTGGCACTGCCGCTGTGTGTGTGTGGCGCTGGCACTGCCGCTGTGTGTGTGTGGCTGGCACTGCCGCGGTGTGTGTGTGGCTGGCACTGCCGCTGTGTGTGTGTGGCTGGCACTGCCGCGGTGTGTGTGTGGCTGGCACTGCCGCTGTGTGTGTGTGGCTGGCGCTGCCGCTGTGTGTGTGTGGCTGGCACTGCCGCTGTGTGTGTGTGGCTGGCGCTGCCGCGGTGTGTGTGTGTAAGGCTGGCACGGCCGTGGTGTGTGAGGGAGGCTGGCGCGGCCGCGGTGTGCGAGGGACGCTGGCGCGGTGAGGGAGGGAGGCTGGCGCTGCCGCTGTGTGTGAGGGAGGCTGGCGCTGCTGCGGTGTGTGAGGGAGGCTGGCGCTGCCGCGGTGTATGTGGCTGGCGCTGCCGCTGTGTGTGTGTGGCTGGCACTGCCGCTGTGTGTGTGTGGCTGGCGCTGCCGCGGTGTGTGTGTGGCTGGCGCTGCCGCGGTGTTTGAGGGAGGCTGGCACAGCCGCTGTGTGTGTGTGGCTGGCGCTGCCGCTGTGTGTGAGGGAGGCTGGCACTGCCGCTGTGTGTGTGAGGGAGGGAGGGAGGCTGGCGCTGCCGCGGTGTGTGAGGGAGGCTGGCACAGCCGCTGTGTGTGTGTGGCTGGCGCTGCCGCGGTGTGTGTGTGGCTGGCGCTGCCGCGGTGTGTGAGGGAGGCTGGCACAGCCGCTGTGTGTGTGTGGCTGGCGCTGCCGCTGTGTGTGAGGGAGGCTGGCACTGCCGCTGTGTGTGTGAGGGAGGGAGGGAGGCTGGCGCTGCCGCTGTGTGTGAGGGAGGCTGGCACAGCCGCTGTGTGTGTGTGAGGGAGGGAGGGAGGCTGGCGCTGCCGCTGTGTGTGAGGGAGGCTGGCGCTGCCGCTGTGTGTGAGGGAGGCTGGCACTGCCGCTGTGTGTGTGTGAGGGAGGCTGGCGCTGCCGCTGTGTGTGTGTGAGGGAGGCTGGCGCTGCCGCGGTGTATGTGGCTGGCACTGCCGCTGTGTGTGTGGCTGGCGCTGCCGCGGTGTGTGAGGGAGGCTGGCACTGCCGCTGTGTGAGGGAGGCTGGCACAGCCGCTGTGTGTGTGTGGCTGGCACTGCCGCTGTGTGGGGGAGGCTGGCACAGCCGCTGTGTGTGTGTGGCTGGCGCTGCTGCGGTGTGTGTGTGTGGCTGGCGCTGCTGCGGTGTGTGTGTGTGGCTGGCACAGCCGCGATGTGTGTGTGGCTGGAACAGTCACTTGTACCGTGCGCAGAGTAACGTGGAAACAGTCCACTTGTACCGTGTTCGTCAGAGTAACGTTGCACAGTCACTATACCGTCGCCAGTATACGTGGAAACAGTCACTAGTACCGGTGCGCATGTACCGTGTAACAGTCACTAAGTACCCGTGCGCAGAGTAACGGTGGAACAGTCCTAGTACCACCGGTGCCGCGATTAACGTGGAAACAGCATTTTGTACCGTGCGCAGAGTAACGTGGAACAGTCACTAGTACTGTGAGCAGAGTAACGTGGAACAGTCACTTGTACCGTGCGCAGAGTAACGTGGAACAGTCACTAGTACCGTGCGCAGAGTAACGTGGAACAGTCACTAGTTAACCCCGTGCGCAGAGTAACGTGGAACAGTCACTTGTACTGTGAGCAGAGTAACGTGGAACACGTGGTCACTAGTACCGTGCGCAGAGTAACGTGGAACAGTCACTAGTACCGTGCTTCAGATTAAACTTGGAACGTCACTAGTACCGTGCGCCGAGTAACTTGTAACAGTCAACAGTACCGTGCGTCAGAGTCACGTGGAACAGTCCCCTAGTACCGGTGCGCAAGATACGTGAACAGTCCACTGTAACCGTTCGCAGGGTAACGTGGAAACAGTCATACTAACCGTTGCGCAGAGTAAACGTGGAAACAGTCCCCAGTACTGGTGTCTCAGAGTAACGTGGACACACGTGGTCACTAGTACCGTGCGCAGAGTAACGTGAACAGTCACTAGTACCGTGCGCAGAGTAACGTGGACAGTCACTATTACGGTGAGCAGAGTAACGTGGAAACCAAAACACCGTTGTCACTAGTACCGGTGCGCAAGAGTAACGTGGAACAGTCCTAGTACCCAAGTTGCGCAGATAACGTGGAACATCACTAGTACCGGAGTGCGCAGAGTAACGTGGACCAGTCATAGTACGTGCCAGAGTAACTGGAACAGTCACTAGTACCGTGCGCAGATAACCGTGGAATACCGTCAAGTACCAGGGTGCGTCCTAGTAACGTTCACAGTCACTAATCCCGGGTGCACAGAGTAACGTGGAACCTTCACTAGTAGCTTGCGCAGAGTAGACGTGGAACAGTCCACTGTCCGTGCGCAGAGTAACTGTGGAACACGTGTGTCACTATACCAAGTGCTCAGAAGTAACGTGGAACAGTCCTAGTTACCGTGCGCAATTAACGTGGAAACAGTCACTAGTACTACGTGCGCAGGAGTAACCGTGGGAAACAGTCCTAGTACCACAGTGCGCATATTAAACGTGACACACGGTCACTATGTACCGTGTCATCAGAGAACGTGGAATAGTCATACTATCCGTGCGCAGATTACGTGGAACAGTCACTATACCGATTAGTGCGCAGAGTAACGTGGAACAGTCACTATACCGTGCCGCAGAGTAACGTGGAACACAGGTCCCTAGACCCCGTGCATCAGAGTACCTTGAATAAGTCACTAGTACCGTGCGAGAGTACCTTTTACATCACTAGTACCGGCCGCATAGTAACGTGGAACAGTGCACTAGTACCTGCGCAGCGTAACGTGGAAAGTTCACTAGTACCTACCGTTGCGCAGATTAACGTGGAACATCACTGTCCGGCCAGAGTAACACTGGAACAGTCACTTGTACCTGTGCGCAGAGTAACGTGAACAGTCACAGTACCAGTGCGCAAGAGTAACGTGGACCATCCACTATAACCTCGAGGTTCGCGAGAGTAACGTTAACAGTCACTATTACCAGGGGGCGCAGTAACGTGGAACAGTCACTAGTACGCGTGCGCAGAGTAACGTGGAACAGTCACTAGTACCCGTGCGCAGATTAACTTGGAACATTCACTTGTACCGTGCGCAGAGTAACGTGGAACAGTCAGCTATTACTGTGATGCAGAGTCAACGTGGAACACGTGGGTCACTAGTACCCGTGCCGCAGAGTAGACTGGAACAGTCACTAGTACCGTGCGCCGAGTAACGTGAGGAACCGTCACTCGTACGGTTGCCAGAGTAACCGTGGAACAATTCACTGGACCGTGCGCAGAGTAACTGGAACAGTCCCACTTGTACCGTTGCGGCAGAGTAACTGGAACGTCACTAGTACGTGACAGATTACGTGGGAACACGTGTGTCACCAGTACCGTGCGCAGAGTACGGGGCACAGTCACTGTAACCGTGCTCAGAGTACGTTGACCAGTCACTAGTTACCCTAAAGTGCGCAGAGTAACGTGGAACAGTCCACTAGTACCGTGCGCAGAGTAAACGTGGAAACAGTCCTACTAGGTACGCGACCCAGGCGCAAGTAACGTGGAACAGTCACTAGTACCGTGCGCAGAGTAACGTGGACACGTGGTCAACTAGTACGTAGCCGCAGATGTAACGCGGAACAGTCCACTAGTATGTGTCCCAGAGTAACGTGGAACACGTGGTCACTAGTAAACGTGGCGCTAGTAACAGGACCAGTCACTAGTATAGTCCGCGTGCGCAGAGTAACGTGTAACATCACACTACAACCTTGCGCAGGAGTAACATGGAACAGTACTAGTAACGTGCGCAGAGTTAACGTGGAACAGTCACTAGTAACGTGCGCAGAGTCCACGTGGAACACCGTGGTCACTATGTACCGTGCGCAGAGTAACTTGGAAGTCACTAGTGACGTGCGCGAGTAACGTGGAAGCAGTCACTAACAAGTTTTTACTACTTACTGTTAAAGTGTTTTAGTTTTTAACAGTACTTCATTACAGTTCGTATCAAGAGTCATCGGTCCATTCCCGTCTCCGTTCCCGTTCTTCCTCGTCGTCGTTGTCTCTCCGTTTTCATCGTTCTTCTCTCGTCCGTCCGTCTCGTTTTTCTTCTTTCTCCATTACTCGTCCGGCTAACGTTTTCGTACAGTTAGTCATACGTCGTATCTCTAAAGAGTTTCGTTCGTTCCGACTTCGTCTGTTTCAAGTCGTTTCCGTCTCACCGTCTCCGTTAAGCCTTTTCACTACTTTGTCCCGTCGTCGTCTCCGTCAGTTCTTCTCTCACTCGTCTCACGTCTTTGCGTTTCCGTGTCCGCTCGTCTTCTTTTTTTACGCGTACTTGTCACAGTGCGTTTTTCTAGTCTTTCCCGTTTCTTCCTTCTTCCGTTCTTTCCCGTCCGATTCCTGTTCTCTCCGTCTCCGTGTCTCGTGTCCGTCGTATTTCTCCGTCGTTCGGTCCTCCTTCCCCCCGTTCGTCCTTCCCGCTGTTCGTTCGTTCCTCGCTACGTTTCAGTCTCCCCCTCGTCCGTCCTTTCACCCTCTTGTTCTTTCCTTCGTCTCTGGTCTCTCGTCCGCGTGCCTGGTTGTCCCAGTCTTCACTCTTCGTCTACTGTCTTCTTCGTTGGTTTCGTGTGTGGTCGTTCCCGTGCGTCGTCGTCGTCGTTTTCTCTCGTTTTCGTCTCGCCGTTCGTCTCGGCTCCCCTCCGTCTCGTCCCGTGTCCGCTTCCCGTCGTACCGCCCGTTGTTCCTTCCTCGTTCTTATTTCATCGTCCCGGTTCCTCGTTTTCTTTTCCTCCCCTCGTCCCCCGTCGTTACTCGTTTTTTCCCTTCGTCATCCTTCTCCCGTTCTCGTTTCTCGTTCCACGTCCACGTCCTTCCTCTTCACTCGTTCTTCGTGTTCCCCGTCTCGCCCCTCCTTCGTTTTCCTTTTTCATCCACGTCTCTCTCGTCTCTCCTTCGTCTCCGTCTTCTCCATCTTTTGTGGTTTTGTCTTTGAGTCACATTAAGTTAACACGTATAACCGTCAAGGGTATATTATCAATTAGTTAAGTAATTTACACCCAGTTATATCAGTACGGTTTTACCTTGAGTACTCGTAGGTTATCCCGTATCGTTTCTGGTACCTTCTTTTTTCGCCACGTCCGTTGATTCCCGTGTCCTTCTGTACCTCAGTCCGTTTTCTTTCGTTCCGTGTCGTCGTCGTGCCTCCTCCGTACTTCGTTCTCTTTCTCTCACCAGTCTCTTTTATCCCGTCTATCCGTCGTCGTTCTCCCGTCGTCTTTTGCTCTCGCGTTCTCGTTCCCTCCCCCTACCCTCTCCTCCCCGTCACGTACTTCTTCCCCTCCTGCTCGTCGTTCTCGTTTTCCGTTCTTTCGATTCGTCCGTTACCGTCCGTTTAACCGTTTATCATCGATCTTAAATTTGTCGTGTTCATCTACCGTATTTTCTACCGTATTCTTATCGTACTTAGTCCGTCCGTTTACCGTCCCGTCGTCTTTCGTCCAGTTACCTCGTCGTATTCCGTTAAGTCTCGTCCGTCGTCTCTTTGGTCCTTTTGGTTTCTGTTTATCGAGTCCGTTTCGTCCGTACATATCCGTGTTCGTACTCATCCGTCTCACATTCCGTACCTTTCCGTCTGATACAGTCCGTGGTTTTTTATCCCTTCCGTTCTCCCGTCTCGTGTTCCTTTTACAAGTTACCCTGTCGTCTTTCCGATCGTTCGTTCATTTCTTCCTCCCATTCTCGTTTTACCTTTGTCCGTACTTCGAGTGCTTACCCCGTTCATTTTTTGCTCGTCAACCTTTACGTATCCGTGTTCGTCGTTTTTTCTCTCTCCCTCCCTGTTCGTCCGTTCCTTTCCCACGTCCTTTCTCTTCATTTTTCTTCCTTCTACTCGTCGTCCTTTTCCCGTCCCGTTTCAGTAAACCAGTCCGTATCTCGCGTGTAGTTCATCTACGTCCGTAGTTCGTGTTTACGCCCGTTTTAGCGCAGAGTAGCGGGGAACAGTCACTAGTACCACCGTGGCAGATATAACATGGAAACAGTACTAGTACGTTTGCTGTCTATCTTTTTTCCAGCAGTAAACGTGGACACCGTCACCTAGTACCGTGCGCAAGAGTACGAGCGTGAACAGCTCCTAGTCCCGTGCGCAGGTAAACGTGGAAAAAGTCAATCAGTACCATAGTGCCGAGAGTAGACGTGGCACAGTCTAGTACCCGTGCGCAGAGTAACGTGGAACAGTCACTAGTATCGCTGCGGCAGAGTAAGTACGTGGAGACGTCACCTTTAGTCCCAGTGCGCGCAGATACGTGGAACATCACTACTAGTACCGTGCGCACAGTAACCGTGAACAGGTCAAGTACGTGCAGAGAGCTACGTGGAAACAGACACTAGTACCGTGCTGCAGTAGTAACGTGGAACAGTACTAGTACCGAGTGCTCAAATAACGTGGAACAGTCACTTGTACCGTGCCAGAGAAACATGGCTCTAGACCCCATTAGGGACCATCCTAGTACCGTGCTCCAAGAGTACTGGACAGTCACTAGTACCGTAATATGCGCAATACGAAAGTACTCCACTAAAGAGAAGTGGAACAGACACTATGTACAATGCGCAGAGTAACGTGGAACAGTCACCTAGTACCGTGCGCAGAATTACGTTGGACAGTCACTTGTACCGTGCGCAGATTGAACGTGGAACAGTCACTAGTACCGTGCGCAGAGTACGTGGAACAGTCCCTAGTAACCGGTGCCATGAGTACGTGGTAACAGTCACTTGTACCAGGTGCGGCAGGTAACATGGATAACAGTCACTAGTACCCGTGCGACAAGAGTAACATGGAACAGTCACTTGTATCGGCGTGCATAGTACATGGAACAGCCATAGTGACCGTTCGCAAGAGTAACGTGACACGTCACTGACACGTGCGCAGAGTAACGTGGAACAGTCACTAGTACCGTGCGCAGAGTAACGTGGAACATCACTATACCTGTGCACAGAGAACGTTGGAACATCACTATTACCACTGCGCAGAGTAACGTTGGGAACAGTCAATAGTCCCCGTGCGCAGACTAGTAGTACGTGGACAGTCACTTGTACCGTGCGCAGAAGATAACGTGAACAGTACTAGTACCGTGCGCAGAGTAACGTGGACGTCACTCTAGTACCGTGCGCAGAGTGAACGTGGAACAGTCACTAGTACCCGTGCGCAAATACAAGTGGAAAACAGTCACTACTACCGTTCGCGACGAAGAGTCCAGACCAAGGCGATAGTAGGAACAGTCACCATAGACCACGTGGCCAGTAGTAACTGGCAACAGTCACTTTACCCCCGTGCGATCAGTGAGTAAATCATGAACAGTCACTGTTACGCGTGCGAGGAGAAGAACAGTCACCGACTAAGTTACTGGGAACGTCACAGCGGAGCAGAGTAAACGTGAACAGTACTAGTACGTGGCCAGAGTAACGTGAGAACCAGTCACTAGTACCGTGCGCAGTAGTACGTGACAGTCACTAATACGCGGTACTGAACACAGTACTCGACGTCACGTGGAACAGTCAATATTACCGTGCGCAGTAGTAACGTGGAACAGTCACCTGTTTACCGTGCGCAGAGGTATACGTTGGACACTCCTCACTAGTACCGGCGCAGAGTAACTGGAACTAGTCACTAGTACAGTGCGCACAGAATAGTAACGTGGAAACAGTCCACTAACCGTGGCCCGCAGTAGTAACGTGACAGTCACTAGTACCGTCGAAGCGAAGTAACGTGAACAGTCACTAATACCCGGCGTCAGAGTAACGTGGAACAGTCACTATCACCCGTGCGCCAGAGAAAGCTGAGAACAGGTCCTAGTACGCGTGCGCGAGTTAACGGAACAGTCCACTAGTACGGGTCTATGCGCAGATGTAACGTTGGACACAGTCACTGTCCGTGCGCGCACGGGATACGTTGGAACAGTGGAACAGTCACTAAGTTACGTGCGAGCAGGAGTTACGTGGAATGCTCACTATTACGGTGCGCAGAGAGTAAAGCGGAAAGTTTCACTAGTACCGTGCGCAGAGTAACGTGGAACAGTCACTAGTACCAGTGACGACAGAGTAGTACGTGGGAACAGTCACAGTCCGTGCCGACGGATAACGTGGAACAGTCACTAGTCCAGTGCGCAGAGTAAAGGTGGAAGTCACGTAGTACCGGCAGAAGTAAATGGTTGGAGGTCAGTCACCTAGTACTAGGTCCAGTAGTAACGTCGGAACAGTCACTAGTTACCGGAACCGATAGTAACGTGGAACAGTCACTAGTACCGTGCGCAAAGTAACGTGGAACAGTCACTAGTACCGTGCGCAGAGTAACAGTAAGTGTCGAACTCACTAGTACCGTGCGCAGAGTCGTTGGAACAGTCACTAGTAACGTGCGCAGAGTAACGTGAACAAGTTTGGCACTAGTACTGTGCGCGGTAAACGTGGAACACGTGGGGTCCACTAGTACCGTGCGCCAGAGTAACGTGGGAACAGTGCACTAGTACCATGTGCGCCAGATACGTGGAACCAGTCATTTACCGTGTGCAGACAGTGTAACGTTGGAACTCACTAGTACAACTGCGGAGTCACGTGACGCACCGTGCAGGTACGTGGAAAGGGGTTCACTAGTACCGTGCGCAGGTAATCGTGGAACAGTCATAGTGTTACGTGCGCCCGAGTAACGTGTGACAGTCACTAGTACTGTGTGCGAGAGTAACATGGAACACGTGGTCACTACGCTACCTGCGGCCAGAGTAACGGGTTGAACAGATCACTACTACCGTGTGCAGAGTACGTGGAACAGTCACTAGTACCATGCGCAGAGTACGTGGAACAGTCACTAGTACCGTGCGCCAAACCTAACGTTGAACAGCAATAGTTACCGGCGCCAGTACGTGGAACAGTCACTAGTACCGTGCGCCGAGTAACGTGGAACAGCGGTAACTAGTACTGTGCGCAGAGTAACGTGAAACAAGCGGTCACTAGTGTACTGTGCGCAGATTAGTACACTGGAATCAAGCGGTGGCAACTAGTACTGTGCGACAGAGTAACGTGGAATAAGCGGTCACTAGTACCAGTGCGTCAAGTAACGTGTTACAAGCGTCACCGTATAGTGTGTCAGAGAGTACGTGGAACAAGCATCAACTGTACTGTGCGGCAGAGGATACCGTGGAACAACGCGGTCACTAGTTACGGTGCGCAGAGTGGCGTGGAACAAAGCGGTCACAGAGGCCCGTGCCGCAGAGTAGCCGTATGGAAGCGTTCACTAGTATAGTGTGCTCAGAGTAACGTGGAACATGCGGTACTAGTACGTGCAACAGTAGTCGTGGAAACAAGCGGTACACTAGTATAGTTGTGCATTAGAGTAACGGCGGAACAAAGCGATCGAACTATTCTGTGCGCAGAGATGTGGAACAAGTGGTCACTATTATAGTGTGCTCAGAGAAACGCCGGAACAGCAGTAACTAGTATAGTGGTGGCGCAGAGTAACAGGAAAGACCGGTCACTGTATAGTGTTGCGTATAATAACGTGAAACAAGAGGACTAGTATAGGTGCCAGAATAACGTGGAACAAGCATCACTAGTATTTGTCGCAGATAACGTGTGAACAAGCGGTCACGTACGTATAGTGTGGCGCAGAGATAGTGGAACAGCAGTCACTAGTCTATGTGCACAAAATAAGTGGAACAAGCGGTCACTAGTTATACGTGGCGCAAATAAAGTGGAACCAAGGTGGTCACTAGTATAGTGTGCACTCAGAGTAAGTGGAACAAGAGTTCACTAGTATAGTGTGTACGCAGAGTAACATGAAATAATCGTCGTCACTGTAGCGTGCTGCGCAGCGAGAATAACGTGGAACAAGCAGTCATAGTATAGTGTGCGCAGATAAGTGGAACAAGCAGTTCACTGTATAAAAGTGTGCGCAGAATAACTGGAACAACAGCGGTCACTTAGTATAGATGTGCTCAGATAACGTGGAACCGAGCCGTCACTAGTTAGTGGTGCCCAACATAAACGTGAAAACAAGCGGTCACTAGTATAGTGTGCGCAGAATAACGTGGAACAAGCGGTCACTAGTATAGTGTGCGCAGAATAACGTTGAACAAACGGTCACTAGTATAGTGTGCGCAGAATAACGTGGAACAAGTGGTCACTAGTATAGTGTGCTCAGAGTAACGTGGAACAAGCAGTCACTAGTATAGTGTGCGCAGAATAACGTGGAACAAGCGGTCACTAGTATAGTGTGCGCAGAATAACGTGGAACACCCCCCCCCCCCCCTCCTTCCTTGTCTCATGCAGAGCCAGGACGTACTTATCAGTGTTAAACATTGGATGAAACACATTAGTAGGATAAAGCCCGTAATATAGTGGGCGCGCTCGCTGCGCCATCCGCGCGCGCAGCACTTATAATTGGCTGTGGTTAGCCAGCCACTCTATACTAGGGCCGCGGGCGCGGCAGTTAGCGTGGAGCCGGCCAATCGGGGGGAAGACTCAGGCCCGTACTATATATAGTGTGTGTGTGTGTGTGACATACATACACACACATACATACGCACACATACATACACACACATATATACACACATACATACACACACATATATACACACGTGTATATGCGTCGCTCACAACACGGACCCGTACACACACAGTGTGCGTCACGTGCACGAGCGTGCGCGCACGCCAACTGCAGTATAAACCAAGCAAAAGACCGAGACAAACTTGCGCATACATGTAGCCAAAAGGCATCCCGGGGGTGCGGAGGGGAGCCCGGCTACTCGGGAAACTTACATCATGTACTCGGGAATAGATTATTTGTAATAGTAGTAGTGATTGATTAATTTAATCAAAAAGTAACCCTTTGAGTGCCACGGAAGCCGCAGTGCCACGGAAGCCACGGCCCCTCCAGCACTGGCTTCCTCACTGATAGGAGGAGGAGATCTCTCACATAGATCTGAGTCTCCCCTAGGAAACCGGGCAGGAACACTGACGTAGCCAGTACAGCATGGCGCCCCGGAAACAGCATGGCGCCCCGGAAACAGCATGGCGCCCCGGAGTGCCTGACCCCAAAGGGTCAAAGTCGCATGAACTTGGCAGAACATATCTTGCTGTGCTCCGTTTGTATGTCAGCATGTCACAGTGTTTCCTTTATTCTCTCTTTCCTGCAGGAGAACGGACCCTTCCTCCCCTCACATTCCCCCTTCTCAGGGCTCTGACCTCCCTCTCTCCTCTATGACCTGAGCTTGGTCCTCCTGGGAGGATTCACAGCCTCCACCACGCTACACTACTTCCCTGCACATGTCCAGGGGACCTGACCCGACCCAGTGACAAGTGGCGTCTTGTTGGAGGACGACGCTTTGCAGATGTGGGCGTTTATTGCCCCCCCTTTCACCCCGGAAATCCCAGGGGGAGAAAACTCTGAACTATCTCTCCACCAGCGAAGGTGGCTGCTGGATTTTATTTATACGTCTTTGTGTTCCTGTGTAAATAAGAAAGCCCGGAGGCCTAATATTCCAGCATTTCCCTGCAAAGCAGTTGACCGAGGCTGGTCTTGTTCAGCAGAGGACTCTATCCTGACCGTTCTCTAAATAAAGTCCCTCATAATGTGTGCCGTTTCCTCTCTTGGTTTGTAAACCTCAACTCCCAGAAAGCAGTGGGATGCTTCAGTTGCTCTTTCCAACCATTGAACCTGCAAACAGAGAGCGTAATGTACAGCAGTGGTGCTCAACTCGAGTCTTCAAGCCCCCTGCATCAGGTCAAGTTCTCGGGTTATCCCTGCTTCAGCACAGGTGGCTCAATCAGTCTTCGACTGAGCCTCTTGATTGTGCCACCTGTGCTGAAACTGGGATATCCTGAAACCCTGATATGGGGGGAGGAGGGGGGGCGCTTGAGGACTGGAGTTGAGCATCCCTGATGTAAAGGATTGTCCTTTCGTGTACCTACCTGCTGTCATGTGCACATGTAGGGCACGTGTTGGCCATACGTGGGAGCTTGGCATGCAGAGCACACGGGTGTGCCAGGCAATGAAGAGGAGATGTTGGGTGGCTAGGTGTAAGCTCGCACAATCCTTGATGAGTTACAGTGTATGTTCACAGGGTAGGGGAAGCTTTTCTTAATGATGCAGGAGAGCGTAAGCCCGTCATTGGAGATAGGCAGGGAAACCGGTGGAGGAGGAGGAGGAATGTCGGACACCCGAGAACTGGAGGCAGATGGCATTGGGGGGGGGGTGGGACGTGACCCCACTACGTTTCCTTTTTAGCAGATGGAGTCAAAGTTAATTCTACAGTATTGGAAACCCCATGAAGGTAAATGTCGGCCCTCCCCCTGCCATTAGAAAATCTGTACTAGAGGTCTGCGGCACGTCCAGCCACAAACGTTCAGCTGATTGTGGCAAATTCTAACCATGTCCGAGTAGGATTTGTAACATCTGCTGTCAAGGTCGTGCTCTGCTCTGGCAGAACCTTCATTCTGAGCGTCCGTGTACAGCGCGTGAAGGACCTCTCCGGGGAATGTTTGTACCATACAATCTATGATTCTCTAAAGACATAATGTATGTTCTGTTCATATTTGATTTGATGACCTCATGAATTATTAAAAGCTACAAAAAAAATAATAAAAGGAATCAGAGTCTTTTTATTTGGCCGTTCGTGCCGGGGGGGGGGGGGGTGTCCCAGTATCGTCACATGTTTGCTTGTCCCTCATGCATAATTAGAAGCTTCATGTGGGGGCCTTCATACTGGAGTCCGAGTTTAATGACTATCAATAGAATTAAAATTCCAGTGTAGGGCCTGAGGATGGTCCAGCTCTTACCAGGACACCGTAACCAATAGGAAGGAGGTAACCTGAGGCCTATCCAGTCTCGCACTGCATGATGTTACAATTATTTATTTATTTATAAAATATTTCACCAGGAAGTAATACATTGTGAGTTACCTTTCGTTTTCAAGTATGTACTGGGCACAGAGTTAAGACAAATAATACATGGTTACAAATACAGTTATATAAATGAACAGGGTATACATTATATACAAGACATTGCATGCACAGTTAAAGAAAATATATATTATGGGCGAATGAAACAGTTACAGACCAGATTAAAATGTGAGAGCCTTAGATTTGAAATAACTTAAACTGGTGGTGGATGTAAGAGTCTCCTAAGGGAGTGGTGGCAGTTGAAGGCATCTGTCCGAAACACGTAGGAGTGGGTGCTGTAGGCAGGATCCCCTGGTCTGTCCCCCCTTAGGGACACGTAGCTATGTTTTGAGCAATTGCTCCTTGCTTCCTCTATAGACATTATGTGTGTTTGATGCTTAGGCGTTATGTGATTTAGGGTATGCAGCTTTTGGAGTGTGCCTTTTCCAAGTTTTACAACCTATGCTCTCATTATTGTACTGATGTACTTCATTTCCAGGGATTACTCTATATGACTCCCCAGGATTGAGCATTTGTTTGCTATGATTTGTTTACTTAGGCATTGCCACTTCCTTTACATCTTAGCCCTTTTCAGCAGCACCTTATTTCCCCTTGTTTGACACACTCAAGGGTACACACTCCTTCAATTTGAGACGTCTTGTTCATTTTTGAATTGATTGTTAGAGGATGATTGCCAAGCTCTACATACAGGGGATCTATGTCTGATTTTAATTATTCAATGCTTTCTTTTAGATTCTTTGTTCTGTGACAGTTAATTTAATAAAATTTGTAATTGCATATTCAACAGGTATACTAGAGTGCTATTATTTGGGGCTTTCTTTCTCTATTTCTCATATTACATAATTTGGCTCTTATAGCACCACTGACTTACTATTAAGTATTTATTTGAAGTCGGTACTTAGTCACTCTCATTTATCTTGTGGG